>VZTJ01003792.1:693709-719637 GCA_013397795.1 Orthonyx spaldingii | reverse complement strand
GGCCCGCCCTCCTCCGCTTCCCCTCGGCCGCCGCCGCCGCCGTGCGCGCGCGAAGGGGGCGGGGCCTCGCTGCGCGCGGCGTCACGTGCTCCGCGCCCGTCACGTGGTGGCGGCGTCCCCCGGGAATGGTGGGGAAAAAGGGGGGAAAAGGGGGAAAGGGCGGCGGCTTCCGCCTGGCGAGAACCGGGACGGGCACCGGGAGCGGGAACGGGCCTCCCCTCCCGCTGCTGCGTCATGGCTGCCCCCCCCTCCCCCCAAGCACTGTGGGCAGCGCCCCCTGGCGGCAGGTGTGTGTGAGGGGAACCGGCCCTTGCGTCATTAATTAGTGTCACTCGTAATTAAACCAAGAGTTTGCGTCCCCAGGGCAGGACCAAAGCGATCCCTGGAGTCACTGTCGGGGTCAGGGCGTGACAAAAACCGGGATAAAGTGGTTCAAAGATAATAATTTAATAAAGATGTGGTGGACGAAGGGAAGACGCGTCTGTCAGAGTCACGTCAATTAAGTTTAATTAAACAGTCCCGGGAAAAGTTATGGTTTTTTCCTTTTCCGGGCTGTGTCCCTGCCTCTCGGGGCTTTTCAGGACACGCGACTCGGCTTTTTCCAGTGCCAGCAATCCAAGGAAAGAATAAAGTTTATAAAAACAAGGCGAAACACTCGCATAAATTCTCATGGGATTCCCAGTGGGAGGAGCCGCAGATCCTTAAGGGAAGAACCATCTCCCTTGGGTCTCACACACCTGAGCAAGGCAAGCAGGACTAAAGGTCCAGATCATCAGGAAAATTAGGTAAATCCAAGGAAAAGGCTGGAAAACAGCATTCCCACAGCTCCGGGACTGAATAGGCTTCAGGGAAGGGGTTGTGGTGGCTGGGGAGTATCATCAGGGCTAATTAGGACTAATTAGCCCCATCAGCCCTGGAGTTGATGCCCACAGGACTCAGCATCATCTCCCCAGGCCATAGGCAAGGAAAAAAGGGATTCCAAGCCTGGAATAAAAGGAAGAATCCTAAATTTTTTGTTAAATATTCAGGGGTGAGAAATAGTGATTTTGGGACAGCACATCTGGGGCCAGCTGTGCCCACCAAAGGGGAGCAGAAGCATTCCAGCTATTTTTTCAGCTTCCGAATACTATTATCCCAAGTAAAAGTTGTACTTCAAGACCAGAAGAGGTTCTCTGTGCAAATTCCAGCCTTGGGAAATCTGAAAGGTGCTGGAGCGGCCACTCTGGGAAGGGAAAAAAATCTCCTTTAATCAACTGGAATGGCAGCCAGAGGTTGAGAAAGGCAAAGAGCCGAACTTAAACTTTTCCAGGGCTGGAAAGGAGAAACCAGCTCACCCTGGCCTCGGGAATTAGGAAAAAGTTGTCAGTTTGGGATCGTGCCGCAAGGAAAAGCCTCTGGAGTGCGGTCCAGGCGCCCGTCTCCAGCTGTGTTATCCGGAGAAAGCAGCAGATGGAAACTATTCTGCCCTGTCAGGAGCTTGTCCTCTCCCAGATTCTTGCTTTTCGGCTCCCAGATTTTGTTATCATCCCAAAATAGGGTCATGGCCTGTTGGAGGAACATGTCCAGCCAGGCTGGGGAGTACCAGGGAATGGGAGAGGGAGAGAAGGAGAGGAGCAGCCATGCTTCTAGAAAAGCATTTTCCTCTAACTTTTAGGAATCTTTTCAAAGCACTCTGGAGTTTTCCCTTCCCTCCCCCAGCACAACCCTGGGATACATGTCCCTGCCCAGCTCCATGTCCAGCCAGAGCTCCTGCCAATCCAAACATCCTCCATCCGCCGACAGCAGCCCTGAATGTCCCTCCTTGTTCTGCCAGAGAGATCCAACCCCTTCCCAAGCTCTCATACCCCCAAAAAATCCAGGATCTCGATCTCCCAAAGGAGACAGATCCATCTTGGGAAGTCTCTTTCCCTGCGGCAAGGAGTGGGAATGGTTCTGGTGGGTGTAGCTCAGCAGGATGCTCAGGGATGAGGATTCCCAGGGTGAGGACTCCTGGGGGAAAGGATGCTCCAGGCTGAGAATGCTCAGGGATGTGGATGCTTCAGTGGGAATGAGCCCCTTGCTACCAGCCAGCCCCTCCCAAACAACATAAAGCAGGCAAATAAATCCATGGATAACAGGTTCTTGCCCTCCCAGACCTCAATTCCCTTGGACTGCTCTGGATGAGCATTCCCCGCATCCACACATCTGTCAGGTGCTTCACTCCAGTGACATCCTTTACATCATCCTTTAATTGTACTAAATCCAGCGGGATGAGGGAACATGCAGAACATGCACAAGCAGGAGGGTGAATCCCCTTGGGAAAAGCTGAATCCCAGCTCTTCCCGGTGTTCTTGTACTGTGATGGAGCAGGGAATATTCCCATCTCCACGTATAGCTGAAGCTCTGCTGTGAGGAAGATCCGTGGGGGATCCCTATTTGGGAGGTTTAAGGAGCAGGGATAGCCCTGGGATTCCTCCTTTGCCCAGCTTGCCAAGGAGGGCACCCAGGTGGATGGTCATGGAGTTTTCCAGCCCTGATCAATCCCAAGGAATTAAAGCACTGGACCTCCATCCCCATGGCTGCTGGGGGGATTCTCAGCATCCAAAGGAAGTGGGAGGAGTGTTTTTAGGGAGCAGGACTCCAGGCAAGCAAGGGAGGAGAGCAGGAAAGGCCATGAGTCTTCCTCCTCCTGCGCACTCGGCTTCACTGCTTCCTAAAGGAAAAAGTGGGAATTCAAAGGAAATCAGGGCTCTGGTTTCCATCCGCTGTCGTAGGACATTGTCTCTCTGGAGCTGGGATGGGGACGGGGCTTCCCGCTTCTTTTCTACCTGCTTTGGGTTTTCCTCCTGCACCTAGGCAGGTGTAACTCCACCCAGGAATTTGGGACAGAGGGGAGGCCAGCTGGCCGCAGAGCAGCTCCGGCCTGGAATTTCCCCAGGAGCCGTGGGATGCTGAGCAGGGAGCAGGAGCTGTCCCTAAAACTCATAGGGCGAGACAAAGACAGTGATTTTGGACAGGTGCTTGGCCTGGAACACCCGATCCAGGTACTCGGACATGTCCACATCCACGTGGATGGTGCGGGGCCCCTGCAGGCTCTGCACCAGCAGCAGCTCCCCGGTGTGCCGGTCTGAGCGCTGCACCACGAAGTGCCCGCGGTTGTTCCCGCCCGCGATTCCAAAGCGGAGGCTGTCGGGTCCCGGCCGGCCGGGAGCCGCCACCGTGGCCATGCGGAACAGCGGCGCCGGAGTCTGGAGCTTGGAGGGAAGCGGGAGGTAGTGGAAGGAGATGGTTTTGGGAGCTTGGTGGCACGAGCGGCTCTCCATGGGGCACGGGTTGCGCTCGCACTGGCTGCAAAAGGAAAAGCAACGGGAGAGTTTCGGGAATGTGGCATCCATGTCCCTCGCCTCGTTGGCGGTGGATCCATAGGGATGCCGTGCCATGGATTTTGTGCCCCACACTTACAAGGGGGAGGTTTTGACGTAGGAGACGTTGCCAGCGGGCGGGGGACACCGGGGAGTGACACACTGGAATCCCCCCCCAGTGTTGATGCAGGTGCTCCCGCTCGTGCAGTTATCCTGGGATAGGGAACACTCATCAATATCTGGAAAACAGGGGCAGGCAGCAGGGTCAGGGCCTGGAAACCTCCAGCTGAGCTCACCTTTCCATCAGAAGATAGACAAAACCACCTTGAAACAGATCAAACTCAAGCCACAAAATATGGGAGCATCCCGGAACTCCATCTCCTCTCCCCAAGCTCTGTCCCGGGCCAGCGTGGGTTAAGAGCAGCCCTCTCCCAGCAGGAAGGCAGCTGCTTTTCCAAACCTTCTGCTCGGTTGTTTGGAAACACCATCCCTTTTTATTTACTGAACACCCGTGGGACACCTGGCAGGAGCTGGAATGCGAAGGATTTGCTGGGAGCATTAGCAAGATGCCATGGAACACAGGAAAATCAGGGAGGAAAGGGGAAAGCAGGATTTTCTCACCCTAAACTGCAGCAATCAACACTTTGGGGCACAAAAAATTCCCTGTTTTTCAGGAAACTTTCAGCAGTTCTGGCCTCCCACCATCCCCACCCGCTGCCTTCCACCTGCACCCCAATTCCCTTGGGATTGGGGGAGACGCTGCCACCCTCCGAGCTGATCCTGGAATTCTAAGGGTTTAACATTACTTTTGGTTCTTCCCATGAATTCCCTGCTCCAGGAACATCCCCACAGCCACAGCAGGGTTGTCTTCAAGGAAGTGCAGACCTAAAGTGTCACTTCATCATCCAGAGAGGGAAAGGTGAGGGGAGAGGGACAGGGAAAGGGAGAGGAAAAGGAGAGGAGAGGGAAGGGAGAGGAGAGGAGCAGCCATGCTTCCAGAAAACCATTTTATTTTCATTTTTAGGGATTCTTTTGAAGCACTCTGGTAGAATTTTCTCTTCCCTTCCCCAGCACAACCCTGGGATTCATTTCCCCACCCAGCTCTGCATCCAGACGGAGCTCCTGCCAATCCAAACATCCTCCATCCGCTGCCATCCCGCAAAGCATCGCTCCATCATCTCCCTCCCCTCCACACCAGCCTCTCCCTTGGAAATGGACAAAAAAGGGGGGGAATGGCAAAGCACTTGGACCAAGTGGATTCCAGCCCCCTCACCTTCGCAGCTCTTGCCGTCGCCCAGGAGGACGTATCCGGCGGGGCAGGAGCAGCGGAAGGAGCCGGGAATGTTGACGCAGGCGTGGGCGCAGAGCCGGGGTCCCCCTTCCTGCTGGTACACCTCGCACTCGTTGAGGTCTGCGGAGACAGGGATTCTCCAGGCTCTCGCTCCAGCCTCCTGGGAAAACCCAGGGAGCGCGGGCTGGAGGAGCGGGCAGTGAGGTGGGTTGGGAACGGGCTGATGGCAGATTCCAGGGAATGGGAGCAGCGGCACAGGGGCTGCCTGGGCGCTGTCACCAGCGGTGTCCCGCAGAGGGCGACACTGGGCCCGGTTCTCACTCATCATCCATGGCTTGGATGAAGGGGTTGGAGCCTCCCGAAGGAGTTGGGAGCAGCGGCCGATCCCCCAGAGAGGCGGTGGAGTCTCCCCCACTGAGGACATCCCAGAGCCGTCGGGACACAGTCCCGTGCTGTGTGCTCTGGGGTGGTGCGGCTGGGCCGCTGTGGTCCCTTCCAATGTGACTCCGTCACTGTGTGAGGGCACCGAGGCAGCCCCGCATCCCTCCCTGTCCCGCCTCACCCTGGCAGATCCCGTTGGAAGCCGTGCCGCTCATGTGGAAGCCGGGATCGCAGCTGCACTGCTGGGTCTGGGCGATCTGGGCACAGCGGGGCTGCCGGCTGAACGCCGAGTCGTCCGTCACGCTCCAGGTGGGAGGAGCTGGGGAAAACGGCGGGATGGGGAGTTGGAATGAGGTGGGGGATGAAATACTCCCAGTTCCCCCCCAGTCAGGGTCACCCACCGGTCTGAGCCTGGTACTGGCAGGTGGTCCCAGTCCACTGCGGGGGGCACAGGCATTTGAAGTGGTTGAGCCCCTCCAGGCACGTCCCGCCGTTCTGGCAGGGGCTGCTCGAGCACTCGCTGATCTCTGCGGGAAAAGCAGCCACAGTCCATGTTATCTCCTTTTAGGAAGCAAGCTGCAGGAACGCCACACGCACCGGGATGCTTTGGTACGCCACAACACATCAGGTGTCATAGCCATGATGCCTTTTCCCCTCATCTCTCCTGCTGAGCTGCGGCAGATGTAATTCCCAGTTTTCATTAAGACTGAGAAATTCCAAAGCCACGGGATCTGCAGCATCCCTGGGATGTTGGCTGGTTGGTACTCGGGATCATCCCAAAGCCACAGGAGCTGCAGCATCCCTGGAACTTTGGGGGGCAGCTGTGATCCCTCCCTGCTTGGAGCACCCCAATATCCCCCCGTGTTTAAATAAATCCACTTTTCCAAAGGACATTCCAGGCCAGGGAATGAGCAGTACCTGCACAGCGGGGCTCCTGCCCTGTCCAGCTGCCGTTGGCCTGGCACATCCGTGTGCTGGAGCCCAGGAGCTGGAATCCTGGATCACAGGCAAAGTGAACCTCGTGATCCACCAAATATTTGGTGCCGAACTTCCTCCCATCCGCAGGGGCTTGGAGGGCAGGACAGGAGGCTGGGAGACCATGGAAGGGGGATGAGTTTGGGGGGGAGGTTCTTATCCTTCCAAATCACCCTTTACCTGTTATTTCCCTGGAATATTGTCCCAAGGACTCACCGGGTGGCGGCTCCGGGGCAGCCTTGGCCAGGGAGGCGTGGATGGTGCTGAGCCGGCTCCTCACGGTGCGCAGCCCCTCGGCGAAGCGCGTCTCCTGCCCCTTCAGCAGCTGCTGCATCTGCCGGATGGCGGCCAGGAGCTGCTGCCTGCTGAGGCAGCTCTGCAGGAACAGGGATGGGGACAGCGATGGGGACAGCGATGGGGACCTCCCTGTGCAGCCACTCCGCCCAGGAGCCAACCCGCTGGCCGTGAGAGGAGGCTGGTGCGGGAGCGCCGCAGCATCCGATGTCCCCTGAGCACCCTGGTTTTTTATTTCTCTCCCCATTTACTCAGATCCAGGAGCTTTTTCCACCTAGGCCTGTGCTCCAGGCAGGGCTGGGATCGCTTTGTGGGAGAGATGCTATAACTCATGTTTCATCCTGCTGGAGCTCCAGCCCTGTCCCACTTCCACATGACAAAAGAAGAGGAAAACAGCTGTCTTGTGAGCTCTGCCGGGGCCAGGAACGCTGGTGGGACTCCTGCCTGCAAACCGATCGCTCCCACGGGACTGACTCATGCCGGAGACGGGCACCGTTATTATGGGATTCCTGTGGAATTGACTTGAAACCGAGGAAAAAGAGCAAAGGCAGCTCCAGAGCTCAGAAATCCGGGGAGCACAGAGAGGAGAGAGTGCACAGGGACTGGGCTGGGGGCTATGGAATTCCGGGAAAGCCAGCGGAGCCAGTGGGCTCTGCCCCACCTGGTCCAAGGGATTTCTTTTCCCCCTTTCCATAACCGCACCGTGGAATGATTCCCGTTTCCAAAGAGCTACTGAGGGTTGAGGGAGGACAAACACAGCAGCCCAAGCAACGCGCTCGGTGTCTTCTGCTTCCCCGGGAGCAGTTTCGGGGGTCCCGGGCTGCCGGTGGGGATGAGTCGGGCTGTGCTGGCAGCTCGGGGATACCCCGAGCCCAGAGGAAGGAAGGCAAAACCAAATAGATGCTGCCGCGTCGCTGGCTTTAATAAACAGCTCTTTGTTAGGGCTGTGTTTAACTCCGGGAGCCAGCGCGAGCTCCGGCGGGATGCTGAGCGATCGCAAAGCTGGAAAATCGCCCCCAAAAGCTCCAAACGGGGATTCTTTGCTCCCGGTGTGCTCGGGGACAGCTTCAGGTGTGGGGTAAGAAGAGCAGAAAGAGCCCGAGGGAAGCCGCGCGCGCTTTAAGCGCGGTTCAAGCGCGGGTTGGGGCTTTGCCCACCTGTTTGCGGGGCAGGAGCCCGGGCAGCGCTGCGGGGCCGTCGGCGCGCACGGGCAGCGCGGAGCGAGCGGGAAGCGGAGAGGAGCCCCGTGCCCCCCCAGAGCCCCTCCCGGGGTCCCGGCCCCCGCTCCCCTGGGCGGCCGGCGCGGCCGGGAGCGGCAGCAGCAGCGGCAGCAGCAGCAGCAGCAGCGGCGGGAGGCGGCCCCGCGCCCCCCGCGGCCCCGCCATGGTGCGGTGCGGCCCCGCCGCTCTCCGGGACCGGCTGCCCCGCGCTCTCCCCGCCCCGCCCGCGCCGCCCCCGCGCTGCCCCGTGCAGGGGACGCGGCGCTTCCCCGCCCCGACGCCGGGCCGGCCCAGCGCATCCCTCGGGACACCGGCCGGGCTCTGTGAGCATCCATACCCCGGGACACCGGTGGGGCGCCGCAGGTACCCAGCCTCCAGGCATCCATCCGCAGCGGTTGGGGTGCGGGAGGGTGGCTTTTACCCCCAGCAAAACTGCTCCTGGTGCTACCGGAACGAGCGGGCACCGTGCGGGAGCCCCCGAGAGCCCCCCTGCTCCGGCTGGGCCGGGACCACCCGTGCCAGGCAGGGAAACCTTTTCCCAGCCCTGCATCCCCTCCCCAGCTCGGTACCCTGTTTTCCAGCTCCTGCACCCCCTTCCCAGCTCGGTACCCACTTCTCCAGCTCCTGCACCCCCTTCCCAGCTCGGTACCCCGTTTTCCAGCTCCTGTACCCCTTCCTCAGTTTGGTACCCCCTTCTCCAGCTCCTGCACCCCTTCCCCAGTCTGCTCCCCCCCAGTCCCAACCCGATCCCCCACAAGGAGAGGTGAGAGGTGCTGGGTCTGGCTCCAGTTGCTGCCGAGCAGCCCCAGCTCTGGAAGCAGCAGAATTCCCCCCAAAAGGAGAAGGGGGAGCAGGGAAGGGCCAGGCCAAGGCTTGCGTTCTCCAGCCTTCCTGGGAACCCCCTCAGGCTCCTCTTTCCCCGGTGTTGCAGCAGGATCGATGGTTCCTCAGCACACGGGTGGGATGGATGGAAACCCGTCCGGGAGAAGGGAATGTGGGAGCACCCACTGTTCCCATCGGGGCTCCCATTGCTGTTTTCCATGGGGATTTCTTGTGATGTGAAATCCCCTAGCAGGCTGTATAGCTGGAGTTCTAATCATCCATGGGGCTGCCCATCCCAAAAACCTCAACACTTGATGGAAAAGGGGGAAAACACCAGGCCCTGCAAGGCTGGCTGCCCCCTCAGCACCATCCCCCTCACCCTGCTCTGCTCCTTTTGGAAAAGATGAATAACTACAGCAAAATAATTCCAGTGTTAATTCCAAACCCCTGGGACTTCAGCCTAGGAAAGAGCTCCCAGGAAGGGCCAGCCTCCACCAGGAAAAGCGTGCAGAAGATAATAAATAAAAGAGACGACTGTTTATTAAAATATTCCCTCTGTGTCCTTGCCATGGTGCCACTCACACCGTTCCTGGCAGCACTTCCGAGTCCTCCCCGCGGCTCCCGGCATGCGGCCGCTCCGATGCTGGCAAAGTGCTGGCCTGGCTCCATTGGCTCCCCGGCTCCGAGCCCTGGCAGGGAAGCAGTGGCACATAGGGCTCCTCCACGGGGCCACTGAGCTGCTCCTCCACGACGTACCTGGCATCCCAAGGCTCGTTGGGATGCACATCCACGGCCACCAGCGCCGCCTCCGTGCCAGGGGAGCCGGGCTCCGACGCCTCCCCGGCGTCCAAATCTGAGTCCGCTTGTGGGAAGCCTGAATCCTGTGTGGAGTCTGGGCTCTGCTCGGGAAGGCCGGTGTTGATGTAGAGGACGTCCCCGCATGCCCTGCTGCTGGGCAGGTTTTCCAGCAGCTTTTCCAGCTGGACTTTGAGCTGGGAGAAGGTGGGGCGGGTGGCAGGGTCAGCTCTCCAGCACTCGGACATTATTTCATACCTGGAAATTGGGAGAGGAGCGTGGTTAGCACAGAGGATCCCAGAATCCCAGAATAGCTTGGGTTGGAATGGACCTTAACACTCATCCATTCCCACCCCCTGCCATGAGCAGGGACACCTTCCACTATCCGAGGTTGCTCCAAGATGCTCTTGGACACTTCCAGGGATGGGGCAGCCACAGCTTCTCCAGGCAGTCCGCACTTCTTTGGACTAGAGCGGGTACGGGGGCTAATTCCCAGCTTCCCTCCAAGCTGGGCAAGCCTTGACATTCCCATTAAATCAAAGTGAAACCAACTCCCTTTGCTCAGGATGTTTCCCAAGGGCATGGATTTATCAGCCTAAGCTGCTGTTAGAAATGTAAGAAGTCTCTTCCAGTGCAGCCCTGGGATCTGTTCCCTGGGAATATCCCAGCTCTGTGTCTGGGATGCCCAGACCTTCCCTTGGCAGGTGCCTGCTCCCAGGCTGGATGTCAGGGAGCCCTGGAAGCTCCCAGCATGTCCCTGCCAGCCTCTCTGCCCTCCAGCAGGCTGGATTCTTAGAGATTTCTGCATTGCTTCCTTCAGGAACAGGCAGTGCAGGCAGTGCCTTGTAGGAAATGTACAACTCTGTTTATCCGGTTTGGATTCAAAGCTCGCAGCCATGGGGGGGGTTAAACGTTTTCAGCTCTAATGGCACTGGAGAAAAACTCAGGAAGGAAGCTCGGGAGAAAGGCCTTTGCTGAGCTGCTCAGAAATCCAGAGGTTTGTGTTTTCCACATTTTCCCTTTCCAGATTTACAGGTTTGAGGCAAGGAAGGGCCCTAGAGGGAGTTTTGTGGGACAAAGAGGAGCATCACCAGCCAGGACCTTTTGGCCAAAACAAATCCAAAAACAAATAAAATACTAAAAAGTCCTATCACTGATTGTTCCTGGTGACCTTGCCAGCCCTACAAACCCATTGCTTCCACTCAGGATTTGTCGGGATTTTTGTCTGGAGCTCAGCAGATGCTGACACATGCTCTACTCCAGGATCTGGCTTTCCTTAGGCACGACGTGCAAGCATTAAGGGGTTTGTTCCTGGGCAAATCCATTTTGGATTTTGGATCCCAATACTCACAGCTCATCCAGACAATCCTCGGGCTTCTTCAGTCGCTGCCCATGGAAGAGATACTCGTAGATCTCGTGGTTCTGCACCCCTGGGTACGGCGTCATCCCGCGCGTGGCAATCTCCCACATGGTGACGCCGAATGCCCACTGCCAGCACAAAGGGAAAGGCCAAGGCTGAAGGGACACTTCCAGGAGGAATGAAAGAACCTTTTCATGGGGAAAGGTCACTGCCTGGCATCCGAACGACAATGGGCAGAGCTGTGGTGCTCCCAAAATTGGGAATGACCAGGGTGGAGGCGAGCGGCCCACTCAAGGAATCAACTGTGCCGGCAGCAAAAGGGCTCTGACAGCCTCCTGCACTTCTAGGGAATGACACCAACGGGAGCAGCTCAGCCCAGCGTGGGGACCCAGCTGTCCCTCCAGGCACAGGGACCTACCACGTCGCTCTTGGTGGTGTAGACACGGTCAGCCAGGGACTCGAGGGCAATCCACTTGACCGGCATCTTGGCGATGCGGCCCTGCCGGTAGTAATCCCCGCTGTAGATCTTCTTGGAGAGCCCGAAGTCTGCCACGCACACCGTCATGTCATCCCGCAGCCTGGGGGGAAACAGGGATCAGGACAGCCCCAGGGCCACATCCCCAGCCACAAACCCCAGGCTGAGCTCTGTGGCTCCAAACCAAGGGAAGTTTTATTGGAGGGAGCTGAGTTGTGCTGTAAATCCACATGGTGTTCGTCCCGTGGGATGGAGCAGAGGAAAACACTCACATGCAGTTCCGAGCTGCCAAATCCCTGTGGAGGAAGTTCCTACTGCTCAGGTATTCCATGCCCAGGGCGATGTCCACCATGAACTTCACCAGGGTCTGCAGGGGCACAAACTGGGAAAGGAAGGTGGGGGTTACACAGTGTTGATCCAAAATTCCCTGTCCAGGACTGCAATTCCAATGGATGAGCCCAGGGCAGCAGAGGAGCTCTCATCCCTCAGGCCGTGCCATTCATTGACCCACGAGCCTGTAGGAGCTGCAGAGGGGGACTCCTTTCCCACCCCGACCCCCCCGGCTCCTCTGTTCCTGGTGCTCCCTACCTGGGGAGCCATCTCCAGCCGGGAGCGGAGCAGGAAGCTGTGCAGGTCTCCGTATTTCATGAATGGCAGGATCACCATGGGCTTGGGCACCTGCAGGGAGCTCAGCTCGATGCACACTCCTGGGAAACATGGACAACTCACACAGTGCCCTGGGAAAAAGGATCCAGGTCCACCCAAATCCCAGCTGAAAGGTGGGAAGTGGCAGCCCATACCGAGGAGCTTGATGACATTGGGATGGTCAAAGTCCTTCATGCACGCTGCTTCGCTGAGGAACTCTTCGATCTCCCTTTGGGAAAAGTTGTCCACTGGGAAGCAGAGAGAAAGAAAGAGCTTTAAAACCCCAAAACAGTGCCAGGACGCTGTTCCTGAGAGAGATACTGGGAATGTTGGTATCCAGTGGGACAAACATCAAGTCCTCCAAAGACAGGGAAACAACTTACACTTCATGGTCTTCACAGCCACCTTCTGTGGGGACCCCTCGGGCTGGCTGAGCCGTCCCTCCATCACGGATCCGAACTCCCCTGCACCACGGGAAAGAAGGAATCCCTTTATCCAAAGCACCACCTTTCAGGATATCACCACATCCCTCAGATCTGGAATGCTCCAAGATCAGTGACAGAAGGCGGACAAGCTGGGCTCGTGGAAGGTTCCCTGCCTGTGGCAGGAGGTTGGAATGAGATGAGTTCTACTTACCCTCTCCCAGGACCTTTCCCAGGCTCAGGGCGTTTCTGTCAACGACAACATCCTGAAGCTTCTGCTGGAGCTCCCTGCTGACACCCAGGCTTCCCACTGCAGGAGAGGGAACAGGAGCTCAGGCACCTCCCTCCCACCTGCTGCCATATTCCCCTCCAGCTCCTTCCAGAGGGATAAAAATGTATCCTTACAGGTCAGTTCCGCGGCTCTCCGGCAGTAGGACTTCTTGGCTGTGTAGTTCACTGCCAGCTCTGAGTTGTTCCTGCTGAAAGCATTCCTGGGGGGACACAAACACATCTGCTCTGGCTGCTTCAGCTGGATGAAGGAATCAGCAGGGCAGGGGCAGGAGCCCTGGGGATCCGTAGGAAAAGGGGAAATGCACGTTCTATTTCCTCTTTCCTGGACCAGCACCATCATCTATGATGTCTGAGCAAAACAACAGCTCCACAAACACCACTGAGCCGTCAAGGAGTGAGTCATGGAGCTTTTGGGGAGGAAATAGGATATTCATTTCCTACTCAAGGAGCAGGAACGCTGCTTGCTGGAGCCTTGCAGAGTCCAACTTTGGGAAACAAAACCAGGGCAGGATGCTCCAGAGCTGGGAAAGCAGGGGAAGAGTGACAATGATCAGATAGGAAAGGGATCCTTACTTAGTACCAGTTTCCAAGCTGGGAGCAGGGAGCAGTTAAATGCCGCTTGGGAAGTCACAAGGATGAGTGAGGAGTGCTGGGTTATTGTAGGAGAAAACAGCCCTTTGTCCATGTTTTTAAACAATGCTGGGCCATTGAACCCGGCGTGGGATGAAGCAGGAGGGGTTTCTCCAGGCCATGGGATATTATGGAATCAGAGAATCGTGGAGTTGAAAGCAACCCACAGGGATCATCCAGTCCAGCTCCTGGCCCTGCACAGGACACCCCAACAATCCCACCCTGTGCATTCCTGGGAGTGATGTCCAAGCACTCCTGGAGCTCTGGCAGCCTTGCGGCCATGACCATTCCCTGGGGGGCCTGTTCAGTTCCCTCTGGGGGAAGAATCTTTTCCCAAAATCCAGCCTAACCCTCCCCTGACACAGCTCCAGCTGTTCTCTTGGGTCCAGGTCACCCTCTGGTGACCAGTGACATCTCTGCTCTCTCACTTCCGTGCCAAAACGACTCCCACACCAAGTTGCACAAGTTCACTTCCCTTTAAAAATAGGAATAGTGAGCAAAAGGTGAACTGCCAAGCTAAGGAAGGGAGGGGAAGGAAAAATTCACTTAGTCCCCCACCATGGGCATAAAAAATGTCATTCGTGGTAACAACATCAGTCCTGGGGACAGAATCCTTGTCCCCAAATCCAGCATAGGCTGCTGGCCACCCATCCCCTGGGTGCTGCCCTGTTTTCCATCCCCTTACCCGTATTTTGTCTCCACGCATCGTTTCTGGATGACCATGGACAAGCAGAGGATGACTCCGACAGCAATTGTCCCGCAGATAAATCCCAGGGCTATGACAAAGGAGTCGGCATTCCCGGAGGCTGGAGTCGAAGAGGGGGCTGAGGTTATTAATCCTAAGAAAATATCCTGTTAATGGAGCCGGTGAAAGAGTCAGCCTGCAGCACCCCAGGGCTTGGGGCAGGAATTCCCAGGGGTTTTCAGCAGAGCCCAAAGGGTTACATGGGAAAAAAGGGAATGAGGAGCAAGGCTGTCCTGCCCCCAAATCAGGATCAGCTCCCTGATCCTCGGCTGACAGGGAAAGCATCCAAAGGAGGATGGGGTGATGCCAAATGGCCTCATGGAAAGCACACCCTGCGTTATTCCCAGCATCCTGCCCTGCACTTCCTTACCACTGCCAGGGATGAAGATCTCCACGGGAATGCTGAAAGGTCCCACTCCCCCCTTGGAGACAGCAGCCACACGGATGGAGCAGGTGGCGTTGGTGGCCACCACGGGCAGCACGGCCACGTTGCCGTTCAGCCTGGCCTCGTTGGAGACGTTCTGCTGGAGAGAGGAAGGGAGGAAAATCCTGGGCTGGGGAAGGCAGGGAAACCTGGAGTTTTACTGAGAATTGTCCCCTTGGCAACCTTTGGAGCTGCTTTGCTTTCCCAGCCCAGAGGAAGTGCAGCACCCGGCTATTTAGGGAGAAGAATGGCCCTGTGTGCAAGGGCCGGATGGGATCGGGAACGGAGCTCAGCAGCGCTTCCCGTTCAATCCGAGGGTTTCTGGCCCTCTCTGCATCACAACACAGCAGCCAGAGGCACAAAGAGGCAGGGAAGGATCTGGCAAGGAAGGGAAAGGCTCTGGTGACATGGATTGTGACCCTCAGCCTTTGCTGTGGCTGGTTTGGCCACTGAAGCCCTGTGAGCCTCAGCACCCATGGATCCGAGTGCTCCTGGTGGGACTGTCCAAGTGCTCTGGAAGTAGATCCTAGGGCAGATATTTTCTGCCTGTGGTTTTTGTGTCCAGATAATTATATTCCAACTTTTTAAGTGCTTCCTTGGCTGGTACCATGGCAAGAGGCAGCGCGGCTTGGTAAAAACACAAGAGTCTTTCCCTGCAAATTCCATCCTTTCCTGGTCGTTTCCAGCTAAAAAAGTGCTGCTGCTGCTCCCTGCCGATTTCCAGCTGCAAAACAGCTGGCAGCTGCAGACAAAACATCTGGCAGGCTGCTGTGCCCGGCAGAGCCCGGCTCCTTCCTGAATATGCCACAAAAAAACAGGAGCTGAGGTGGATCGGTGGGTGAGGAGAGGGAATGGAGCTGAGGGGATCAGTGGGTGAGGAAGGGAATGGAGCTGAGGGATCAGTGGGTGAGGAGAGGGAATGGAGCTGAGGGATCAGTGGGTGAGGAGAGGGAATGGAGCTGAGGGGATCAGTGGGTGAGGAAGAGAATGGAGCTGAAGGGATCAGTGGGTGAGGAAGGGAATGGAGCTGAGGGGGATCAGTGGGTGAGGAGAGGGAATGGAGCTGAGGGGATCAGTGGGTGAGGAAGAGAATGGAGCTGAAGGGATCAGTGGGTGAGGAAGAGAATGGAGCTGAGGGGGATCAGTGGATGAGGAAGGGAATGGAGTTGAGGGGGATCAGTGGGTGAGGAAGGGAATGGAGCTGAGGGGATCCGTGGGTGAAGCTTCTCAGAAGGAACCAGTTTCTGTTCCCTGTCCCAAAAAAAGCCGTGGAAACGGATGTGAAACACCCCAGCCCAGAGGAAACATGTGGGCACCTATGGGCAGTGACAGGAGCTGGGACCTGCTGTCACCTCTGCTCCCACATTCCTGCCTTCCTCCTCCTTGTATCCACATGGGATCCTTTCCCTACCACCAGCCTAAAACTGGGATCCTTCCCTATCCCAGAGGGCTCTGCTGTGTCATCTGAGGACAGACCCAGACCGTGAGCACAAAGCAGGGCTGACCTGCCAAATTTAATGGGATTTTATGAGTTTTGTGGTGGTTGAGGAATTTCTTCCTGTCCCAACTCCGGCAGCCTTGGCTCCAACAAGGGCTGCTGGTTAAAGAGGAAAATAAACCAACTTTTGGGAATTTTCTGGTTGTGGAGAGGCCTGCAGGTGGCCCTGTGACACCGAAATCCGGCTTCCTCCTGACTTAATCCTGCAAAAACTGGTGGTTATTTTGGGGCAGTTCAGATTTAGCCTGTGCAGGGCCACAGCTCAGGGACTTTATTTCATGGAATTACTCTCACAGAATCATTTAGGTTGGAAAAGACCTCTGAGATCATTGAGTCCAACCTTAGAAGGAGCTTCTCAAGGAGTCAGAACTCCAGTCTCGTGCCTCAGACTCATGGAAAAATTGAGAACTGGAAAAAAATTCACTCCATAAGCTGTAAAAATGGAATAAAAAACCCCAAACAACAACAACAACAAATCTCCCAGGACTTAAAGGGCAAGCCCTGGATTTGGCCTTTTGCTGGAGAGAGACAGCTCCTGTCAGCACTTTTTTTCTAAGTCACAAGACCATGATTTTGTTTCCCTGACTTCATTCAGGCTGGATCTATATGGAGGAGCAAAAGGAGAACAGAAAGTGCAGCATCCTACAAAAAAAAAAGGGATGAGTCACTGTTTCCAGCCGGGGTTCAGGCCGCCAGCCTGGCACGGAGGAACCCAAACCACAGCTGGATCTATTCCTGCTGTTATCCACAGGCTCTGGATGGGATCTTTTGCCCAGAGCCCAGGCCAACCTTGCCCTAGCAAATTCCTGCAGCAACTTCCCAAATCCTAGAAAAGGCAAGCAGGGTGTGCCAGATGATTTCATGCACTCTCAGAGAGGCCTTTGGGACAAAGAGTTCCTCGAGCTCTGAAATTCTGTGCTGTGAGTTAAGGCAGGGACAAATTCCATCTGAGTAAGGAACAGCTCAAAATCCAGGGAATGCAAGGCCAGGAGTGGTTTGAAGCCCACATGAAAGCCCAAAACAGCAAAGAAACGAGCTCCAAAAGAATCTATGGAAGCACCAAAACCCATCTGGACATCCCTGCCAGGATTTTTTCCAGGATTTAACAATTTTTCCTCATTTCCTGGTGACTCACCATGCCCTCGGAGTTGTGCCACCTGTACCAGATGTGGTAGCCCTGGAGCTCCCCGTGGATCCTCTCCAGAGATGGCTTCACCCACCGGATCTCCAGTGAGGAGCTGGATTCATTGAAGGACACCGTGACATTCAGCGGAGGTGTGGTCGGAGCTGCAGGAATCAGAGGGAAAAAATGTGAGGGAAGCTGGGAGAATGGGTGCAGAAATGTGGGAATCTGATGGAAAACGAGCTGGGGCTCAACCAGAAAGCCTATGGAAAACGGGGAAGTTTCCTTTCCCACCCTGGGAGCAACCAGGACTCTGGGGCAGCACCTCATCCACAGGGACTGAGGCAGGGAAACCCTTCCCAGTCCTCACTCTCCATTTCCTACCTCCCTCCGTGGTGCTGGCCGTTATCCAGCGGCTAAATGCCGACCAGCCGACCTCATTCCCGCAGGAAACACGGATGTTGTAGTCTTCCATGGGCTCCAGCTGCTGGATGTGATACACGTGGGGAGGCACCGAGGTGTGGAAGAGCAGAAGGGAGACGTTGCCTCTTGGAACAACTTCCTTGACCTTTAATTGGAAAATCAGTCCACAAACAGGGATTAGTCAGCAACAACCTGCAGGGAGAGATGTTGGAAAACAGGATCCAGAGCCCTGCCTCCCATCCCAACTCCACAGGGAAAAGTTCCTGCAGGGAAAGCTCTTGGCAGGACATTCACAGGGCACAAGGAGAGGTCTCCAGCACGTGTGGAGTTGGAACATTCCAGGGGTGTTGGGAAGGAAGGAGGGATGATTTGCTGTCTCGTGTGGCATGGAGCAAAAGGAGCCCCAAATAAAATAACCAGGCAGCACACCCCAAATTAACAAAATAAAGCCCTTTTTGTGAAGCACATCATTGGAAAATAGGATTTATCTCCATGGGATGCCACAGGACTAATCCCAATCCTTGTCACATTTAGCAGCATGGATGAATTCAACATCCCAAAAACAAGTCCTGCTTTTTATAGAAAGACAAATTGCTGGATGTGGAGCCCCATGGAGCTGCCCACAGAGCTGCTGCAGCTTTCCAGGAAACATCTCATTTTGTGGGAAGCACTACCTGGACTGGGACAGAGGGAGGAAAGAGGGAAGAGCACGAAAAAGGACAACCCAACCCACGTGCACAAGGTCATGCACTCCTCTGAAAAGCCTCCATCCATGATTTTGGGATGGCAGGAGACCTATCCTTGTGCTCAGTCAAAAGAGCCCTCCATGGTATGCCAGGATGACCTCAGCATCTGTTTTCCAGCCAAAATGTACAAGAACAGCCTTCAGCCTCAGGTTTTCATGGAGAAATTCCCAAAAATTCTCCAAGTAGCTCCTTGGGAGACTTTGCAAGACTGCGGTTGCTGCAGCCACATGCTTGTCCTGGTCAACCACTTCCCAACCAAGCAGCATTCCCAAAGTTGGGATTTGGAGGGGCAGGTTTCCCTCAGCTGCCCATTCCTTCTAAATACTGGGAAGGAGCTGAAGGATTTCCTATCTCCTGGAAAAGTCAGGGAATGCCACCTCCATCCCCAGGCTGTCACAAGATGCTCTGAGGGAGGTGAGCAGTGACCAGAGGAACACACACGACGCTCCTGGGACCAGACATCCTGAGCATCCAGCCCGATCCTCAACTTGTCTTCTGAGAATAATCCATCAAATCCATGGATTTTTGAAGGAAATCAGGATGTTTACGAACTGCAACAGTTGGAATTGGCAGGTGGACCAGCTGCAGCCCTCGGGAATGAGTCACTGGCTCGGTGGGCCCGGGGATTATCCAAGGGGACAGAAGCAAAAGGGCTGAGTCACAGCTGTGTTTTTGCCAGAAACCCTCCCCTGTTTTCCAGTTTCAAAGGCCATTTCCTACTGACAGACCATGAATGTTAAGTCATAGGAAATTCCTTGGCTCTCCACCCTGCTTCCCAAGCTCCAGCTGGAAGGCAGCAGCAGGACACGGTGCTAATATTAGCCCTGGTACCTTTCTTCTCCGTAATTCCTTTCACTTTTACCTGGCCTCAAAGGTCACCTCTCTCCACGTGTTATCCCAGCTGGAGATTTTCCAGGATAAAAATCATATCCATGAGACAGAAAGATGGGCTTGGACTGGGAAAGCTAGCCACATACAGCAGGTGGAAAATGCCTGCAGGCTGTACCCATGGAGATGGCATTCCCTGAGTTGTCCAGGACACAGGCAATCCCTCAGCTCCTTCCCAGGAGTGGGGAGCTGAGGGAAATCTTCCCCTCCAAATCCCGACTTCAGGAATGCTGCTTGATTGGGAAGAGTTTGACCAGGACAAGTGTGTGGCTGCAGCAACTCCAGGCTTGCAAGGAGCCACTTGGAGCATTTCTGGGAATCTCTTCATGAAAAGATGTGACAACCTGACTGTGTTGCCCAATGGAAAGGGACTCCAAGAGAGCTGGAGAGGGACTTGGGACAAGGGCATGGAGTGACAGAACAAGGGGGAATGGCTTCCCACTGCTAGAAGGAAGCAGATGGGATAGATGGGATATTGAGAAGGAATTCTTCCTTATGAGGCCGTGGCACAGACTGTCCAGAGAATCTGTGGCTGCCCCATCCCTGGAAGTGCCCAAGGCCAGGTTGGAGCAACCTGGGATAGTGGAAGGTGTTGGAAGGGAGCTGGAACTGGATGATCTTTAAAGTCCTTCCAACCCAAACCATTCCAGGATTCCATGACATCTCTGCAGCTCATGCCAAACACCACCAACTTCCACCTGCCCTGGAGCATCCGTGTGAGGGAGTTGCAGGGATATGGGAATTCTGGATGCTTACCTGGACACTGCAGCTGTTCAAAGCAGAGAAGGCATCAAAGCCTGGCACCCAGGATATCCCGATTCCATGGGCTGTCCTGTTGAGGACCTGCACGCTGACGGGAGCCGATGGAATTCCTGCAGGGAGAAGCCAAGGGAAGCCTAAACACAAACATGGTGAGGTGGCATTTCCCTGGAGCTCCCAGGGCTCGCTGCGTGACCCCCACATCCGAATTCTGCAGACGTGCTGGACCACCGGATAGGGAAGCACAAAAATGTCACTTTCAGGACTATTTTGGCCATTTCTATATTTGTGACCACTCCGGGTAGCTTAGAGATAATGATTTATTTTGGGGAACACCTTCCTCGCATTGCCGGAGCGGCTCCCATCAGGAATGTCAGCAATTTCCACTGTTTCCTATGGAAAATTCCTATGGAGCACCGCCCTGGTTGTGGAGGAAGGAAAGGAGCGATGCAGCCCTTCCGAATCCCGCTTTGAAGCTGACAGTTTGGCTTTCAAATTTAGTTTTTGGTACTCCCTCCCCCTCCCCGGTGCTGGGATGATCAAACTGGGATGACCACACTCCAACCAGACCCTGCTGGATTTTAATTATAGGATTGAAACAGGGATCTCCCTCAGCTTGTGAAGGATGAGTGCTGGGAAGAGTAGAGACTTGGGCACAGGGGTTTAAGAGGGAGTGGGAGCTGACCTTTGATGTTGACCTGGCCCGGGCTGGATGCAGTCAGACCTTTGCTGTTGTGGGCCTCGCAGCTGAACAGCGCCGGCTCATTGAGTCCTGCCGGGAAAACACAACCCTGTTCCATGGACATCCCAAAAACATCCCAATCCCACCAGCTCCCCACCTGCAAACCCTCAGAGTTTCCTTTCTTAGCCTTTTTTTGCTTCCCTTTGTGGCACTTCTGCTGCCAGTGCCCGGGGGTGACCCCAGGTTCCAGCTGTCCCGCTCCGGGAGCACGCGCGTGCCGTGGCTGCCGGATCCAGCATGGCGGGGACGGGATGTCTCTACGGAGCCCTTGCACAAGCTCCTGAGGAAGGAGTTGTTTTCCCTCCAAAAGGGGAAAGGCAGAAAGCAGAAGAGCCCCCACCACAGTCAGATGATTTAGTGTAGGTCAAGGATTGCTCAAATCCCCCAGCTGACGGTGGAGAAGGACCACTGGAAATACCCGAGGGGGGATTCTCCCGGCACGCGTGAGGTGACCCTGGGCTCGGGATTCCTGTCCCATTCCAAGGTGGACGTGGTGAATGTTGGCTCATCCCAGCAGTGCCCCAGCGTGCCAGAGCTCCTGGGCCAGGAGCAGCTCTGCTCCAATGACCCAACCTAGCGGGTGCCAGCCGGATGCGAGGACATCCAAGAGGAATGAGTCACTTCTTCCGGCTTTCACTGCCTTCTAAAGGCCGCCTGCCTCTGGATGCCAAGACCAGGCAATTATAGTCCAGCTCTTAATTAATTAAACACCAGCCTCCTCCTCACGAGCAAAGCAACAAATCCCCCACCTTCTGCCTCTGCAGAAAACCAGAGTGGGGTTTATGGGACATCAAGGATTTTTCTCCCTGTGTCCCACCAGCTGTCATGGACATACAGCACAGGGGACACCCCAAGCTCTTCCAGAGACACAAAATGGGGATCACCATTCCAGCAGCCCAGGAGAGCAGCCGAGTTCCTGATGGCACAGCCAGAGGCCGGCAGAAAAATCTGCTGCTTGCTCAGGAAAGAGCCGGCTGAGTATCCTCCTCTTCCAAGAAAGGGATTTCTGGCAGCAGCCAGAGAGGGTTGGATGGGGCTTCCTGCATGGCACGGGAACAGCCCCTCCCAGCAGGGAGCACCTCTGGGATGACACAAGGCACATTCCCAGCAGCGGTGTCCCATGCCAGGGACACTCTGGCAGGGACACTCAGTGGCAGGGACACTCCTGGCTCACCTGGCACTGTCAGCACCGATGGCGAGATGTGGGGTTTCTGGTTGACCTGGATGTTGTTCTGGAACCAGTAGATCTCCACAGGCTCTGGAGGTCCCACGGCCTGGCACGTCAGGTTGAAGGGGCTGTTCCTGGTGACATTCAGCTGCTCGGGCTGACGGATGAAGTGCGGGAGACCTGCATGGACACACAGAAGCAAAGGATTCCCCATTTCTGGCTCCCAGCTCCCGGTCACTCAGCCAGGACACGATGCTCCACAGCTGCTCCAGCTCACCTTCCAGCTGCACCAGGATGGGATCTGACACCACCTCCACGCCGGAGACGTTGAGTTTGCAGATGTAGGAGCCGTTATCCGAGCGCTGGGCGCTGAGGATGCTGCCGGACAGAACGGACACCACCTCAGGGCTTGTGACCTCCCATCTTTCCGGGAGCCAGCCCTCAGGGCATCCCTCATTCCCACCTGCTCCGGAAGGCCAGCAGCACTCACCTGAAGGTGGAGGTCATGGCCACCTCCTCCTCATCAGGGATCTCAAAGTGGCTGCTGGCGATGCGATCCAGCACGTGCAGCTCCCTCCCGTCCTTCCAGAGGGAAATTCCCGGGGCATCGGGCCGGAGCAGTTCCTGAGGCACTTTGATGGAGCAGTTAAAGGTGACGTCCTTGTGCTCGTTGATGACCACGTGTCGCACCGTGGGGTTGAATCTGAGCTGTCCCACAGAGCTGCCTGTGGGCTCCTCCCTGGTGCTCCGGCGGGGCCAGTGGCCAACCACGCTTGGCTGGGAACGCCGGGAATGTGCTGACAGGTACAGCCTCACACCTCCTTCTCCGTCAGCATCCTCTGCAAGGGAACACCTGGGGTTTGTCACCACCACTGGCAAGGTTTGGAGACCTCGCAGTAAAACAACCCCACTGCTTCCAAGAATAATTAAAGGCAGCTCATTTCCATTTCCAAAAATGTTGTCCCAGGATTCTGTACAAGCAGCACCTCCAAAGAAGTCTTTTTTAAAACAAACGGGAGCAGCCCAAGCTAAAGAAAACACTCAGCCACGTTTCTTTGGGCAGGGCAGAGGCAGGAGCTATTCCTGCTGCCTTACACCCCCGGGACTGGAATATAAAAGGATCCCTGGGCAGCAGGAATTTGGGACTTTACTCCAGCAAACCCCTTTTGGGGCCTCATCTCAAGCATTTTCAGCTGGGGCAGAGGAAGAGCTCCCGGCTGGAATTTTGCTGATTTTAGGCTCTGCCAGGAGCCTGTCCCTTCCCAGGGCAGGGAGAGCGGGACATGCTCTGAGTCAACTTTTGCTAAGTGCCTCCACTCCATTGCCTTTCCTGGGAAAAGAACTGTAGATGGATGAAGAAATGCGTTTGGATAGCATATAGGAGCTAGCTGCTGTTCAGTGCTACTCTCCCAGGGTCTTCTCCCACATTTTTTCCCAAGGGAAAGCTCTTTCTGAGGACTTCATACCCCCACCTCCAAATCATCAAATGGCATTTTCTCCCTCCCTCCCAGCACCTCCCACCCAGCCACAGCTGAGATGAAGAACAGCTCCACATAAACCAATTCCCTCCCCAAAAAATGTATATTTTTGAAGAGATCAGATCTAGGGGATCCACCACGTGGAGGTTGATTTTCCTGGACCATTTTTGAGCTTCCTGAGGCTTTCCCAGTCATCAGCAATCCCGAGCCGAGTGGTAAATCTCCCTTTCAGCAAGCAAAGGCATTGTGCCAGACAGGAATTTCAATAAATTAACTCCCTTTTCCAAGAAAGAAAAGCCAAACAACCACTCACAGTTTAAAAGATAAAGAAAACACCACTTTTTGATTGAACCTGAGCTCAGCTGAGGGTTTTTATTGGGCAGGTTTTAGCCCTCAAACATTAAACAACGAGTTTTTAAAGCTACATCATCACTGTTGTGAGTAATGGGGCACAAGCCTGGCGCATTTTTCCCAGAGCCATGAAACACAGCTCAATTTTGAGGCTGGATATATCCCTTTGCTAAACCTCTCCCTATTTTTAACCCTCAAGAAATGCTGCTTGAGGACAGAAAGCCAGCAGGGTTTTTCAGTCCAGAGGGAAGGGGGAGGCTCTCCCTGCCTCTCCCACGGCACAATGGGTTTCCCTTTCAGAAAAAAAACAAAAAGAGTCACAGCTATTCCAATCTGCTTCCCTAAGCCTCCCATCCCAACACAAACAGAGCCCATGTGACTGCTGCAAAATTGCAGGGGCAGCCATGGATGTGCAGCCGGGTCTCCAGCAGCTCCCAAAGGATCTGCCAAAGGCAAACAAGCAGCGACCCCAAATTCCCTTCCCTCCCTGGCTCCTCCCGGAGGTCCCTCGGGCTGGAGCCGCTCGCTGCCTGGCACAGTCCAAGCTCCAACTGCTGTTTTCATGCTCCATTTGAAGCGTTCCAGCTCTGGCTGGAGCAGCTCCCCCGGCACGGACCCCTGGCCCAAGAGGACATGGTTTTGTGCCGTGTCCTGGGATGGTTTTTGCTTCCCTGGACTGCTTCAAGCTTAAAGGCAAAGTGGGAGGAGGATCTCAGCCTTGTTTTCACACTAATTAAGTGGGAAGAGGTGTTTGCTGGCCCGGGAATGAAATACTTGCCTCTCTGACTCATGTGACTACAGGAATTCCTCATCTCCAGTGCTGCCTTTGGGGACCCCAAAAGTTTGGGATGGGGATATCCTCATGGCACTTTGGAAGGGACTCACCCTGTGTGGCAGGACAGCCCTTGTTTGAGTCCAGAGCAGTTAGGCTGGCTCTAAAATCCCAGGCTAAAGCCAGGGAGCTGCAAGCCCGGCGTGCCTGCGTGGGTGCCGGAGCAGCTCCCGTCCTAACCACAGCCAGGCCTCAGGGAAAAGCTGGCGTGGAAATCAAACCACTTGCAAGGGCACTGCTGCTCTCCTGGAACACCTGGAATTGCAGCAAAACTCCAGGGTCAATAAGGCACATCCTGCACACCCCAGCAGGTCCTGTGTGCCTTTCTCCCTGGAGAGAGGAATTTTAGCAGGAAAATCGGGCAGGATACTTCATTAGGGATGAAGAACAACAGGCAGGGAGCTGCACACCCCACAACTGAAACAACAAGATCTTTATTGCAGTCCTGATGTATCCAAAAGGTCTGCCAAAACGCTGGCTGCATCCCCAGCCCTGGAATTCCCACTGCTGGGAGTAATTCACCTGCTGACAACAGCTTCTGCTCAGGCACTGTTGAGCAGGAGGAATGAGAAACTGCTGCCTGTGGGGTTTCCAACCTCCCCATCCCCTGGTAGCTGTGGTGGACCTGGAAGTGTCAGGCTAATGTTGGACTCGAAGATTTTTTCCAAGCCAAAGAATTCTATGATTATAAGAAATTAATTTCCCCCAGGGGCGCACGTGAATCCAGAGAGATCTTCCTTATTCAAACACCTTTTCTACAAACTAGCCCAGGATTCCTGATTACATCCACAGAGAGTTCCCCTCACTGCAGGCTCCTGCTGTGACAGTCAGGACTTTAACTCCTCCCAGCCCAAAGCAAACACTCACATTCCTGCCTTCCCTGCTAAATTCCATCTGCACAGTGATTCCAAGACCCCCAGATCTCTGAGGTCTCCCAGCAGCTCCCAAAGGTCGAGCACCCTCGATGACAGAATTTTTGAAAGTTCAAAAATTACTTTATGTCCTCATTTCTTTCTGCACACGGAGCTGAAAAATCACCTGCACTGCAAAGCACACCAAACCATGGTGATTCCTGATGATTTTTCCCAGCATTAGTACACAGCTCGTTCATGGCTAATGGGATAAATCCCAGACTGATCAGCCACAGTTTGTGGTCCCTGCCTGTCGTGCTGCCCCCGGCAAGCAGAGGCACATCAGGCAGTGAAGTGCTGGGACACAACCACGCTGCAGAGGCAGAGCTGTGTCCCAGGACAGCCAAACTGTGTGTCCTAGGACAGCCAGACCCTGTGTCCCAGGACAGCCAGACCCTGTGTCCCAGCACAGCCAGACCCTGTGTCCCAGCACAGCCAGACCCTGTGCCCTGGGACAGCCAAAATCATGTGTCCAGCACAGCCAAATCCTGTATCCCGGGACAGCCAGACCCTGCGTCCCAACACAGCCAGACTCCGTGTCCCAGGACAGCCAAAATCTTGTGTCCAGCACAGCCAGACCCCGTGCTCCAGAATAGCCAAACCAAGTGCCTCGGGACAGCCAGATCCTGTGTATCAAAACAGCCAAACCTTGTGTTCAGAATAGCCAGACCCTGTGCCCCAGAACAGCCAAACCCTGTGTCGCAGAACAGCCAGACCCTGTGTCCCAGGACAGCCAAACGCACTCCAAGTTGCGATGCGGCCAGAAACCCGTCGGGAGATCCCTGCGCAGCTTTTCCCGGGACCCGCCGGGCGCTCACGCCACAGCCCGGCCCGGAGCGGCACCGGCGGGGAAAGCGCTCCCCGCGTCCCGGACAAGCCCCGCTCCCCGCCGCCCGCC
>VZTJ01003792.1:659350-684526 GCA_013397795.1 Orthonyx spaldingii | reverse complement strand
TCCAACTGTTCCCAAGACCACCAGAAAACCATGTTCCCAAGTGCCACATGCACATGGCTTTAGAGGCCATGTCAGGGCTGGACATCTTTTTGGGGAAGAAATTTTCTCAATATCCAACCTGAACCTCCCATGGTGCAATTTAGGTCTGTTTCCTCTCATCCTGTCCCTTGTTCCCTGGGAGTAGAGCCCGACCCCACCCTGGCTGCACCCTCCTGTCAGGGAGTTGTGGAGAGCCAGAAGGTCCCCCCTGAGCCTGCTTTTCTCCAGGCTGAGCTTCCTCAGACATTCCTTGTTTTCCAGCCCCTTCCCAGCTCAATTCCCTTCTCTGGACACACTCCAGGAACTCATTCACCAAGACTTGATAGGTTAAAATTTACTTTTTGTGTATAAGAGATGTCTGAAAAAGAGATAAACGTCTCTGTGTAATTGTTTTTTTCCTTCCTTTCCCTTTCCTTCCTTTTTCCCTCCTTACAGTTTCAGGCAGTGAGGAAATAGTGGAGAAATGTATCTGCATTTTACAGAATTCCTGCATAAACATGCACAGCATGGAGGGGAAGGATTACATCGCTGCTCTGCCTTTCCAGGTAACTTCTGCCTTGCTTTTTGTCCACCAATGGAACATTTTTGTCCACATTTGCGTTCCCCTGCTCTCCATAAAAAGGGTGAACATCTTATTTTCCTGTAAAACCCTCAAACATAATCAGTACAACACACGGTTGATTTTTTTTCCCACCATAAATCCATAATTTTTTTATAGGTTGCAAATGTCTGGCCAACCAAATATGGGTTGTTATTTGAGCGCAGCAGTTCTTCCCATGAGGTGCCTCCAAGTCCACCCAGGTATGAGATGAGGGATTTCGGCAGTTTTCTGTTGGATAATCCAGTAAGGAATGGAGGAGTTGGAAGGCAGTGGTGAAAGGATCTGTGTGTTTGTGATAGGAAGAGGTGAAATCAGGTGGAAAAGGAGGAAGTTGTGACTGGCCCATCCTTGGAAGTGTTCAAGGACAGCTTGGATGGGGATTGGAGCAGCCTGGGATAGTGGAAGGGTCCCTGGCCATGGCAGGGGATGGGACTGGATCCTTTTAAGGTCCCTTCCTACCCAAACCATTCCAGGATTCTGTTGGTGGAATTCTTCCAGCATTTTTATCCCATCCCAGTGACCCTGAATGAGGACACTCAAAGTTGAGTGTTAAGAACTATTTTGAGTAGTGGTCCTGGGTGTGGGGTCTGGGAAACACAAACCTGAAGCCATTAAGGTTTGTTCTGGGAATTGATTCCAGGCTGTGATGGACAACTGGGAGAGTCACCGAGGGATTGTCATCGCGACATTTTCTCTCAGCTGCAGGATCCCATTCCTTGTTGGGTGGAGATCCCATTCCCTGTGGGTGAGGATGCCAGCCCCTGTGGAAGCCCTCTGTGGATCCCAAAGGAAGCAGTTGGACAATGCACTGATGAGCAGCTTCAATCCACTCTTTTGGGTTTTGCCTTGGGATTCTCTAGTCCTCAGAAGAGCTGGGATTAGGAAAAGAGGTCCTGAAAACATTAAGTCTACTCAGCTAATCCAACAAGCTTTTGGAGGTGGAATCTATGTCCCTGCTGTCACATTCCAGGCTCTGATTTGTCTGGCTTTTCCCTAGGGAGCCTTTGCCGACGATGTTCAGCATGCTGCACCCCTTGGATGAGATCACCCCTCTGGTCTGGAAGCCTGGAGGTAGGTTGGATGTCACCCTCAGGGTGGCAGCAAATCCCAGTGTGCCCCTGGAGCCTTCCCTGTATCAAAAATTCCAGGAAGAATCACTTCCAAAGATGCGGTTAGAGCTGCTGCACGAACAGGGAAGCTGCTCAGGGAAGAAACCCAGACTGTGGAAGGAAGAGTATGGGAAATGCTTGTAATAATTGTCCTGGAGCTGGTCCTTTCGCCCTGCTTGGAATGAATCCCTGTTTTCCAGGAGTGTTTGGATCCTCGCGGGTGCAGTACGTGGCTGACCACACACTGAGGATCGTGTTCCTCAGCGCTGACCCTTCCATTGTGATGACCTACGACACTGTGCAGAGCTTACACACAGTCTGGGCCCTGAGGAGAGTCAAGCCAGAGGTACACATTCCCCGGGGAAGAAAGATCCCTGGAAAACAACTATGTGTGTTTCCATGCCCTTACGTGTGTTAGGAACACCTGGGATTTGGGATTTGTTTCATTTATAACAGTAAGGTGTTTGTTGGGCGTGGTTCTTTTGTTTTTTAAGTATTTTTTTCCCATGGATTTGCCTGAAGCAGGGAGATCACCTGATGGTGATAGTCATGGATTGTGTTATTAACATGTTATTCCATACACTGGACCAGAAGGTTGAGGAAAAGTGGGAAGTAACTTAGAGCCATGAAAACTTTGATAGTGAGGGTTGGGAGGCCCTGGCAGAGTTTCCCAGAGAAGCTGTGGCTGCCCCATTCCTGGAAGTGTTCCAGGCCAGGCTGGATAGGGCTTGGAGCAACCTGGGAGAGCGGAAGGTGTTCCCATGGCAGGGGGTGGAACTGGCTGGGCTTTAAGGTCTTTTCCAACCAAATCCTGTGATTTTGTGAAAACCATTGGAGCAGTTTCGGTGGGAGTTGGGAGGGCAGGGTTGATGGGAATAACTCCGTAGGCTGAGCATGAATTTGTAGCACATAACTGATGGAAAAAGCTGCTGGAAAAGGCTCTCCCTGGCTGTCCTTCCCCACATGCCTTTGGTTTTCCTCCCAGGAACAGAGCCTGGTGCTGAAATTCCCGGAGCAGGGTGGCACCCCCCAGCACATGGCCACAAGCAGCTCCCTGACCGCTCATCTCCGGAGCCTCTCCAAAGGAGACTCCCCTGGGGGCTCCCCTTTCCAGAACTACTCATCCATCCACAGCCAGAGCAGATCCGGCTCCTCTCCCAACCTGCAATCCCGCTCTCCCACCATCTCCAACATGGCTGCTCTGAGGTGGGCACCCACAGCAGATCCCAAAGGATGGGAACTATGGAATACTATGGACATGTTTTGCTGTCTTTCCATCTAAGGCTCAGGTGCCTCATGTGTTGCAGCACCTGAAATTCCTCTCGGAATGCCCTTCCTGTGCCATTATCCCAAGGGCACAGGAGAATAATCCCTGTGCCAGAGCCAAGGAGGCTGCTCTGTCAAGGATCCAGGAATGTCTGCCGGATGTTTTGAGTCCAAGGAGTGTTTTGGGGTGGCTTCTCTAAAGAAAGCCACAATTGGAGGGAAGAGTTTGGGCAGGATTTTTGATGGAATAGACCATCTGAAATCCTTTTGAAATCTAATCTATTGGATTCGGACAGAGATACCTGGAAAATAATTGGAGAATTGTTTTCCTATGCTGGAAAACTAAAGGAAATGAACACTGAGCTAGTTCCTGGTTTAGGGTTCTGTTGGATTTTAAAATCAGTGGATGAGCTCCTTGGGATTCTTACTGATTTTGAAAATCCCCTTTTCAGCTTTATCCGGTGTCTTTGATTCTGTCCAAATTTTGAAGATCCTTTTTTCAGCCATATCCAATGTCTTTGATTCTTTCCCTGGTTTTGAAAATCCACTTTTCAGACGTATCAATGTCTGATTTTTCCGTGATTTTGAAGATCCGCTTCTCATCCATATCCTGTCTCTGCCTGCAGCCGTTCCCATTCCCCAGCCCTGGGAGTCCATTCCTTCTCTGGAGTCCAGAGGTTCAACTTTTCCAGCAGTGCCCAGTCCCCAAGGAGACCCAACGTTACCCATTCCCCAAATTCTGTTTCCAACGACTCCTTCCTTGTGCCAGAGACGGAGCCGATCATTCCCGAGCTCTGCATCGACCACCTGTGGACAGAAACAGTCACAAACATGAGGTCAGGTGGTTTTCTTGGGATGAGAGTGGGGAAGCAGGAATTAAAGTGAAATCACCACTTATTTGAGTGGTTTTTCTGCAAATGGAGCCACTTTGGAGTCAGTTCATGGACTTGCACTCCCTGATTTTTTTGGGAAATGATGCTCCTGAAGTGCCTGGCTGCCTTCCAAAGAATTGGGCACTTGGAGCAGTTTTCCCTGGAGTGTTAGTCCAGAGCCTTTGAATGGTTTCATGGAGTCTCCAAAGCAAAGCAGGTTCTAACCTGGCCCTTGTGTCTTTTTTTCAGAGAGAAGAATTCCCAGGCATCCAAAGTATTCATTTCCACCGACCTTTGTGGGCAGAAATTCCTGTGCTTTTTAGTGGAATCCCAGCTCCAGCTGAGGTGAGCCTTCTCACCTTGGGGACAGGTCAGCCAGGAGGAGCACTCTAGAAATTCCTAGCTGGAAGTACATAAGAGGTTCTAATTAACTAGAAAATTAAAAATAAGTGGATTTATTTTGGACAAAGCAAGGAAAAGAAGGAGGAAGGAACCACAAAACTCACCAAAAAAATTTCACTGCACTTTTGGAATTTTGTGTTTTGTTTCTGTAACACCCAGGACAAGCCTTTAATGGTTCTTGTTCTCCCTAATCCCTAGGTGTGTAAAATTCCAAGAGAGCAATGATAAGTCACAGCTGATCTTTGGATCTGTCACCAATATTCCAGCAAAGGATGCGGCTCCGGTGGAGGTACTGTTACCTGTGGAATGTCCTTGTCATCCAACTGGTGCCTCTTTAATTAAACACAAGGAGCTGAATGTGCTGCTTGATTATTCCAGGGAATTGACACTCTGCTGGTTCTAGAAGGCAGTGGGAATCTGGTGCTTTATTCCGGAGTGGTTCGGGTAAGAACACTTTTTCCATCCCAAATTTATGTGCAGTGCTGGAAGGGGATGTTCCGAAGCATCCATGGCATTAGTGGGACAATTAAATAATTTTTTGGGGTTATTTTCAAGGAAAAACTTAACTTTTTGTTTCCCTTTTCCACGAAAAAGGTGGGGAAGGTTTTTATTCCTGGTCTTCCTGCTCCATCCCTGACAATGTCCAATCAAATGCCTCGGCCAAGCACTCCCTTGGATAGTGTCAGCACTCCATCCAAACCTTTGAACAAGCACCTGGGGCCCCTGGAAGAGGTAAGAAATAAGGAAACATTCCTTTTGTTGCAGTGATTGATGTTTTTTATCTTCCAAGGCATCTTTTGGAGCTGAGTTTTTTCCTCTTGTTCTGTAAATCCCCTGAATAAACTGTATTTAAAGAAGATTTCTGTGGTGCTGCCCTGTTTATTTACTTATGTTTCCCATAAAACTTCCAAGGTGGGGATTGGAAAGATTGTTTCCAAGATTCTTTTTAGTACTTTAAACCCAACAATTTCAGCTGTTCTTTGCTCAGATCCACTTTAATTCTGAATTCCACTTCAATTTGAACTCTTAACTCTAAAATGGGCTCATTTTTCCCACTTTCCAGAGTGTGCTTTTGTCACCAGTTCCAGAACTAAGGGATTCTTCCAAGCTCCATGACTCCCCCTACGTTGAGGACTGCACTTTCCAGCAGCTTGGGACTTTCATTCAAGCTCTGAGGGATCCTGTCCACAACAGAGTAACTTTAGTAGGTATTTCCTTGTCATTTGGGGCAACGTTTTTGTTTCTAAAGAATATTTCAAGATAAATCTGAGATTTCCAGTGTTTCACAGAGCTGGCACCTGAATTCCACATCTTAATATAGCAAAAGCCAGGATTTGAGAATATCTGCATCCCTGCAGGAGTTCTTAGTTGATAGAAAAGTACTTTGCCATTATTTGATGCATTTCCTGATTTAGCTCCACTTTTGTTGGATTTTCCAGGAGCTCAGCAATAACACCATGGTTCGGATCAGTATTCCTGAAATCGCCACCTCGGAATTAGGTAGGGTTCCAAAGTTTTAGGTGGTTTTTGCTTTGCTTGGGGAAGGGCTGAGATGCCAGTTCAGACATCCCCGATTTCAAGTAATGAGCAAAAAAAAGGAATATTTTTCCTGATTTTCGTTCCAAATGAAAGGGTCTGTGCTCACATGAACAGAAGGAAAAGCTGTTGGAGCGTTGTGGCTTTATTTAGAGTTAAAAGCAGGTCCAACAAGAGGAACCTGTGGAGAGTTCCACCACTGATGAAGCAAATCCCAGGAAACCAGACCTGATGGATGATTTCCTTCTTTTCCAACAGTGAAAAGATGCCTGCAGGGGGTCAAAGCCATCCTGCCCAAGGAAACAGCTGTGCAGATGCTGGTGAAGTGGTACAACGCCTATAACGCCCCGGGAGGGCCCAGCTACCACTCAGAGTGGAATTTATTTGTCACCTGTCTCATGAACATGATGGGTTACAACACTGAGAGGCTCTGCTGGACACGGAATGTGAGCAAATTCATTCTTTACTTCTAATTTTCAGGCCTGTTTCACTCTGTGTTTATCACAAGATACATTTACATTTATCTGACCATGACACTTGGTTATAAAAATAAACAATGAAGATTTGACTCCAGCTCACACCTAACACTGCTGCATTAAATTTGACTCATCCATATTAAATTGATTCTGAGGTGAAACACAGGTCACAGCTCAGATTGTTGTTCCTTAAAGAGGATTTTGGATTCCTGCTTTTTTTTTTTCAGCAAATCTAGAAGTACCTCAAGCTATATCATGTCCTACTTGGTTTGAGTCCAGATGTGGTGATTGATGATTCACTTATGAAACCTTGAAAATTTCACTCCTGAACTGCTTTTATTTCATTCTCTTTTTCTATTTATTTCAGTTCTTTTTATTTATTTTTATTTTCTTTTATTTCTTGCAGCTCGATTTTGAAGGATCACTGTCCCCAGTCATTGCTCCAAAGAAGGCAAGGCCATCAGAAACTGGGTCAGATGAGGTAAGAAATGATTCCCACACTTATATTTGTATTGGTTTTTAGGGAAAAAAACTCCTCTGTAACAGTGCTTTGGAATTACCTTTCTGGAAGTTATGTTCACCATGGATCCTCTGCCTCTCTTCCCCGTTTCTTTGCTCTAGGACTGGGAGTATCTCCTGAGCTCTGACTACCACAGGAATTTCGAGTCTCATCCCATTGCCAAAGCTTTGCGCCTGGACCCTCTGGAAGTTTCGGCTTCCAAGGATGACTTTTCCCAGAGCCTCAGCCTGGATTCCTCCACCCTCCTTTTCAGCCACATTCCTGCCATTTTCTTTGTTCTCCATCTCATCTACGAGGAGCTCAAACTGAACAGTCTGATGGGAGAAGGACTCCGCTCCCTCGTGGTTCTCCTGGTTCAGCTGGCCAGGTATTCCCACTGGAAAATCATTTCTTTTGATGGGATTGCCCAGACTGAAGCAGACTTGCCAATATTTGAAGAAAAGGGATGTTTAAAACCTTTCCTGTTTGTTCCATGGCTCCAGATTTTTCCCCAGTAGCACCAACTGCCCAAGGGTGGCATCCCGGAAGGTGGAATGGTTTTTTGCCAGTCTCAGTCCACTCTCTCTCGTTCCAGGGATTTAAAACTGGAAGCTTACATAGATTATTACTACAGGGACTACCCAGCCCTTGTCAAAACCTCCAGGCAGACCTGCATAATTGACCAGGGTGAGTTCAAACCTTTGGATATTCCTTGATATTTTTAACATTCCCCTCATTCTGGAGGATTACCCCCTGCTTATTCCTTTGAGATAATTTTTCTTCCTTAAATAGATGCCTTGAGTTTTCATTCCTGTCATAGAATCCCATCTGATAGGAGGGATCTGTAACATTTTGTGGGAATTTTTATTGTTGAAGGAAGTATTGGAGGGTTTTGTTTGGGAATGATGAGGAATTCTTGTGCCTTTTCCCTGAACTCATGGTCTTTGCTGTTCATGTTAAGTCCAAACAGGTTTCATGCTCCATCCCTCCTTTTTTTCTGCTGAGCCTCCAAGCATCTTCCAGTGGCTGAGTTCCTGCTTGAAGGGAGAGGGAGTGCAGCCTTATCCCTACTTACCAGGGATCTGTGAAAGGAGCAAACTGGTGGTACTGGTGAGTACTGGGGTACAGGGAATACAGGGAATGTGCCTTGTCCTGTCAGCACTGCCCTGTGGGCAGGGTTTGCTCCAGCTGCTGAATTTCCTGAGACTGAAACATCCCTAAAGGAAGGTGAAATAACAGAGGGTTTAGTCTACTGGATAGACTTTCCAGGTGGGAAGGAGATATTGGAGCTGAGTAGCTTCACTGCTTCCATGTTTTTCTGTGGTTTGTGCAAAGTAATAACGGAACTTGGAGTTACCTGTATTTTGGGAATGAGAATTCCCCAGTTTTCTCCTTGGGCATGCCCCAACATCAATATTTAGTCCTGTGAGTAGCTGGAAGTGCTGATGGTATCTCCTGGAAAACCCTTCCCACTGGGAGCAGAGGTGTTGAAGAGGTGCCTGGAGGTACCTGAAGAGAAAAACTGGGAGAAGAGGCTCTATTTTCTTCCTTCCTCTGCCCACAGAGCTCAGAGTTGAAAGATCTTCATAAAACCCACAAAATCATTTTACCTGGGTGTGATTTGTCCCAGAATCTCTTGTCTGGCAGTATCAAAAAGTAGATAGAGTGACTGATTCCTTGGATTTTGCTGGCTCGACCCAACAGCTTTTCACTTGGAACCTTCAAAAAATATCCAAGATGTGGAGGAAACCGAGTGGAAAGGGGTGTCTACAAACAATGTGTGTCCTGCAGGAGATACAGAATGTGAGAAACACAAAAAGGATAACTGGGAATGTGTTTTTATCTTTTTACCTCTGGCACAATTAGGAAAAAATCAGTTCATTGTTTCAGGGTGTAATTTTTTCCCCCAGAATTTAAAGCCTAAAAGTTTGTTCCTTGTTTAAGTTGTTTCAATCTCCTTTTATTTGCAATAAACCTCCCCCATTGCTGAGGTTGTATTTCAGTTATTTCCTGCTTGTTTTTCTGGGAAGCAAAGGAATGTCAGCCCCAAAATGCCTTTTTTTTTGGTGTCCCTTTCCTCACCAGAGTGTGGCTCTCTATATCCTTGGGGACGAGAGCGCCGTGCTGAACGAAGCCTCCCATTATTTGTACAAGATCACATCGGGTAAGGATGCTTTGACTCCATCCTGGGATCTCTTTGTTGCTGGAGCTTGAAAAACATGGACTTAACACAGCCTTGTCTTTCCTAGGCCAACAGAAGCAGCAGATGGACCAGGATGGCAATCGGTATGGAGGCTTTTGGTGTTCTTTTATTGGGTTTGTGACTTTGTGCTGGCTTCTGGATGAGCTTTTCTTGGCTTCTCCTTAATTTTCCAGGTGCAGTTTCAAATCCAGCACTTCTGTTTCCAGCCTGGCTGAAAAATTGGTCCTTTGGATGACCAGTGTTGGTAAGAGCAGAACAATAACATTCCCAAATAACCTTGTGCTTGGATTTTCTGAAACACTCTTTGTCTGGAATAAATAACACTTTTTTTTTTTTGTTTTTTTTTGTTTTTTCCCACTTTAAGGTTTCACCTTGAGGGATCTGGAATCTCTTCCCTTTGGCGTGGCCCTTCCCATCCGAGACGCCATCTACCAGTGCCGGGAGCAGCCGGCCTCGGACTGGCCGGAAGCCGTTTGCCTCCTCATCGGCCGTCAGGATCTGTCCAAACAGGCCTGGGAAGGGAGCCTGCAGAAGGGAAAATCCGTGAGTATGGGCACAAAGGGATTTCCCAATCCCAGGGTTTAGGCAGAGCGCCCTGCTGGGGAATTTCAGGCTTAATTCCCAAATTGAGGGTGACAAAATTGAGGCTTTGTACTCACAAGGGTTTTGGTGTAAAAACCAAGATCCAGCAGGGATGGATGATCGTGGATAGCTGGGAAAACTCAAGATTAATCAAATTTTAAAATTTAGACAAAAGTTTTGCCTCCAGAGCTGTTGGATTCCTCCTCCTCCCATCCTTTGGTACTTTCTCCAGAGGCTCTGCCATCAAACCATGGCAGAGGCAAAAAGGAAGTGGATATTTGCCAGTGCCTCCTTGTGTTGGAATGGCCGGCATCTCCCATTCCTCTAGAAGAGCTGGATTTGGAAATACGCTTGCCGTATTTCTCTTTTTCTCTCAGAAAGGGTTTTAATTATTTGTATCCTCAGGTAAAATTCTAAAAAAAAAGTGGTGTTTTTCTCTTCCAACATTTTCTTCTAATGGTGGGAATCACCAGCATCTCAATAAATTGCATCTCACTGAAATGTCCTTTGTTGGAAGCCAAAAATTTTCTTAATGCTGGCATAAAATCCCTTCATGTCAGAAGATTGGAGCCTTTTCCAAAGTCAAGAATTGGGATTTGGATCTCAAGTAAATCTTGGTGAAGATCATTTTTTGCTGTCTCAGCTTTGGAAGGCATATTAAAATTATTCCAGTTTTCCATAACAAAGACTTTAAGACAAATTGCATATCAAAACTGTAATTAATTTAGCAGAAAAGTTAATTAACTCCACGTCAAACCTCATGTACCACATGAAAAATCCTTTTGTTTGCTGCCGGTGGAAGCTGTGCCCAACCGAAACCTTCACGAATCGTCAAAAATGATGATAAATTTGATTTTATCACTGACTTTATAACAATGCCTCGAATTGATGTTACCTTAAAAGGCCAAAGTGAGCTTCAAACCCCAAATTGTTTGTCATTTCTCAGGAGGGCAGGGTGGAGTTTCCTGTTTCAGAACGGACGCTGCTGCTCTGGGTGGTGCAGTTGCGTGTTGAGATTGAGCGTGGGTTTACCAGAAGAAATTGGGTTTCATTCATCAGCTCTTCATTTACTCGCCTTCCTGGGGCCACGTGTTCCCAGACAACCACAGGAAGACCTGTTCCTTTGGGTCCTCTGCATCACTGGTGTGATGTGAACAAACAGGAGGGCAGAGTTTTAGAAGAGCATTTCATAAATCTTGTGTTGAAAGAGGGTTTTCCAAGTGTGCTCCTAAGCTTTGGTGCTTTTCTGGTCACGTGTGGAAGTTCCAGACCCATTCTGGTGCTGTGGTGAATCCCAGGTTGTCTGATAGTGAGGAATTTGGGAATTTTCTGCTGTGCAGGCTGTTTGTTTTAATGGGTAACCTGATTTTCCAAGATGGTTGTGGAGGAAATCCAAATTGATTGGTGAAAACATTGACACTTTGAAAAATAATGCAGATTTTGGAGCAGAATCTGCAGAACAGCAGCTCTGGTTGGGCTGATCACAAACTGGAATAATCATGAACTGGACTGATGGAGAGGGAAGGGAAGGGAAGGGAAGGGAAGGGAAGGGAAGGGAAGGGAAGGGAAGGCCCTTTTCTGTGACTGCTCCAAAACAAGGAAGACTTTTGAAAGGACAAGAACTACATCACAGGTCACCTCCTCAATGTATTTGAGATGTCATCTTCTCTTGCCTTTAGTAATTTATCCCATTTGGATGTGCAAAATACTTGATTTCCACGTCTGGAAATCCTCCAGGCCTTTAAATTCCTATAAGGAGCATGGGAATGTTGTGGCAATCCATTGGTGTGTCTGTCACTTCTATGTACAGACCCATCTTTATGCTGAGTGACTTCAGGATGTCGTCCTGTTATTCCTGACAGTTTTCCATCCTGAAATTGTCTTCTCCGCTTTCCCTTGCAGTCCGTGGGAACGGTGCTGTCCTCAGATATTCCGTCGGCAGCCGAGTCGGAGGAGGACGAGGATGGCATGAATGACATGAATGAAGAGGTGATGTCCCTGATCTGGAGCGAGGACCTGAGGGTGCAGGAGGTGCGGAGGCTCCTCCAGAGTGCCCGGCCCGTCCGGGTCAACGTGGTGCACATGCCAGAAGCCAGTGACCATGAGTACATCGAAGAGAAGGAAAACAGGTGAGGAATTCTGGCATCATGGAATGGGTTGGGTTGAGTTGGATTGGAAAGACCTTAAAGCCCATCTCATTCCCTGCCATGGCCATGGACACCTTCAACTAGCCANTGGAATGGGTTGGGTTGAGTTGGATTGGAAAGACCTTAAAGCCCATCTCATTCCAACCCCTGCCATGGCCATGGACACCTTCAACTAGCCAAGGCCTCTCCAAGCCCCATCCAAATGGCCTTGGAACTGTCTCCATTTCCAGCTATTTCTGTTTTCCAGTATTTCATTCAGCTGAGAGGTCCTGGGAATATTTTTGGTGGCTCAAAATGTAATTTAAAAAACCCCCTCATAATCCAAGTCTTTGGAGCTCTATGGATATCAAAGCTCTGCTGTGTTGGAGTTGGGGGCTCTTGGTAAGGACACTTAGTGTGAACCCCAGACAACACACTGAGGCCAGCTGCGGTTGAAAGGATTTTGTAGCACTTTTTTCTGCCCAAAAAAAGTGAAATATAAGCAGCACCTACTCTGTAGAGACCAGATCATCCACCCCTTGCCTAAAGTTGGAGAACCCTTTGTGATAGCTTCCCGAGTCAGCAGACCTTGGAATTCCACAGAAATCACATTCACTGTCCCATCCCATTCCACTCCTTTGAAACCTGTGCCCAGTGCTCCCAATTACCCCTGTCCTGGTTCTTTATTTACTTTTTGGAGGGGTTAAAAATCTCTTCTCTAAAAACCAAATTAAAAAGCAAACTTGAGAACACTATTACCATGCGCAATGCTCTGAGTCTGACCTAGAGAGCTGAGTAATCTAATTAGTCTAGAAAGTGTTTCCAGACTAAATTGTAGAGAATTGTGGTTGACATTCTTGGAAGCACCTTATCAACTCTGTATGTGGGTTATTACTCGGTGTTACAACCACTCATAGCAGAATCCCACAGGGCAACCACCTTTGCTTGGCTTTCTCCTCTCACCTCGCTTCCGACACGGCCGGGAAGCATCTGTGCAATGGATTTATTGAACCAACTTTAAGGGAAAAATAGTGCCAGGTTCCAACAGCTAAAAGGTATCCTGGAGGTGAACCTTGTAATAAGGACCAAAAATTTGGTTCAAGAGGAAAAGGAAAGAGTCACAATCAGAGAAAAATGGTTCTGTCCAGTGCTCGTTGTTTGTAGCTTGTTTATATTCGGGAAAATTTTCCATATGGTTTTGGATTCACCTCCCCACCAGGTTGCTGCAGCTGTGCCAGCGAACCATGGCGCTCCCAGTTGGACGAGGAATGTTCACCCTGTTCTCCTACCATCCCGTGCCAACGGAGCAGCTGCCCATCCCTAAGCTGAACCTCACCGGTACGTTGCTCAGGGGTTCCTTCCCAGTCAATCCCAGAGCAGGATGGGCTTTCTTCCAGCTGTTATCCCATTTCTTCCTGAACTTACTGTCATTTGTGTAGCATCTTCTCCACCAAGAATTTCATGCTCAGGTATGGGTTTAGTGAGGAAGCAGCTCCTTTGGGTTTTGGATCTACCACCTGGAATGATGGGAGATCCTTCTGGAATGGTCAGAGCCAGTGTTATCGAACACTGAGACCTTTTACCAGGTGCAGAGGGAGAGAAAAGTGAAAAAATGGCCTAAACTGGTCAGTGCTGGGATCATACAGGATGGGGATCCTGCAAAGGGCTGTCCTGACACTCCTGAAGACTCTTGGATCAGAGCTGTTCCCTCACTTGGCTGAAGAGCTTGGCTTTTCCCAGCTGCTGTTATCACCTCTCCCATGGCAGGCCGTGCTCCTCCAAGGAACACCACTGTGGATCTGAACAGCGGCAACATTGATGTCCCTCCCAACATGGCCTGCTGGGCCAGCTTCCACAACGGAGTGGCCGCCGGCCTGAAGATTGCTCCCGCTTCCCAGATCGACTCCGCCTGGATCGTCTACAACAAGCCCAAAATTGCCGAGCTGGCCAATGAATACGCAGGGTTCCTCATGGCCCTGGGCCTCAACGGGCACCTCACCAAGCTGGCCACCCTCAACATCCATGACTACCTGACAAAGGTGAGGCCTTCTGACACATCCAAGGGCCAGATCCCAGTGGGATTGGATTCCTTAGGCAAAACAGGGAAAGAAAAATCAACAGGTTTCTGTGAACTACTGGATTGGAAGTTTCCTGGTGTGGGAGAATATCTGAGTTGCTTTGTTATGGTTGTGGTGTGTGGTTTGGGTTGGAAGGATCCTTCCTCAACATGCGGAAGGACTTCTTTCCATGGAAGTGGTGGAGCACTGACTGCCCAGGGGACTGTGGAGTGTCTGGAGATATTCCAAACTCACCTGAATGTATTCCTGTGTCACCTGCCTTGGGTGATCCAGCCGTGGCAGGGTGTATGGACTGGATGATCTCCAGAGGTCCCTTCCATAAATAGTCTGGAATTCCGCAAAATGAAGAAACTTCATTTCTGTTTGAAGATTCCAGTGGTTTTACCACCAGATCTTTTCACCCTGTGAATGGGATAGGCGACTGGAACACTGGGACAGGGGTTTTCCCATTCCTGCAGGTGCCTCACTGCTCCTTGTCCCCTTGTCCTCCTTGTCCCCTTGCCCAGGGCCACGAGATGACGAGTATCGGGCTCTTGCTCGGCGTCTCTGCTGCCAAGCTGGGCACCATGGACATGGCCATCACCCGCCTGCTGAGCATCCACATCCCTGCCCTGCTGCCGCCCACCTCCACCGAGCTGGATGTCCCTCACAACGTCCAGGTGGCTGCCGTGGTCGGGATAGGCCTGGTCTACCAGGGCACTGCCCACAGGCACACTGCCGAGGTGCTGCTGGCTGAGATAGGTGGGTGCCGATGCTGGAAAAATGGGATGAGGGTCAGGATAGTCGCCGTGTGCACCAGGGAGTTGGGAGTTGTAACGTTAGCACCTCCCAACACAACCTTATCCCCTTGTTTTCCAAACCCCATGGTCCCTCCTGGGAGCTTGTGCAGCATAAAAAGGAAAGTTGTTGGATTTAGAAGAAATGTAGCAGCGTCATTGATGTTCCTACTTCTTCCACCTGGAAATTTGGTGTCCTAAATTCCCCTGTTTGGAATTTTAAGGCTTTTTAACCACTAGGCCTGATTTGAACTGCAGATTTATGATCTCATTCTGAATTAATTTATAACAGCTTTCATCCATGTTTATATGGGACTATACTTAGAGACTGTGTGGTTTATTAAACAGGGAACGGGATAAATTTTAAGGCTGGAATTGTTGCGTTTCTGGAAATTGGATATATGCAATCCTTTTTTAGCAGCAGCATTTGGATTGGTTCAGGGTCTTAAAGTATCCTCAGTTAAACTTGGCATTTTCACCATGGCTCTGAACTCCAACCATAACATTCAGGAGCGAGTTGCCATTTGGGAGTGGATAGATGAACTGCCAGTTCCTTGTCATTCCACTGAGGGCTTCCCTAAGAAGGGACAGATAGGTTGTTTTTTTTTTTCCTCATTTCATTAGGAATTAAGCAATAAGCTGGAATTTTCAAAGGTGAATTTTGCTGGTTTGGTTTCTCCAGGGCGTCCCCCCGGCCCAGAAATGGAATATTGCACGGACAGAGAGTCCTATTCCTTGGCATCAGGGCTGGCCTTGGGAATGGTGTGCCTTGGGGTAAGTCAGCTGCAATTAGGAGACTCATTATCCATTGGGATGGCATTCTAAGAGCTGTTCCATCCTTGGCTCCTAGCTGCCTGTGGGTTTCTCTGCTAGAGGAAGGCACTTCCATGCTTTTCCTTCTTTCCATACCTTAGCATGGCAGTAACCTGATAGGGATGTCAGACCTCAACGTTCCCGAGCAGCTCTACCAGTACATGGTGGGGGGACACAGGAGATTCCAGGCGGGAATGCACAGGGAGAAGCACAAATCTCCCAGTTACCAGATCAAGGTACGTGGTGCCAGTTCTAGCTCCTTTAAGTTGGAAGTCTGGGAGGTATCTCCATGACTTTGGGAGCATTGTTCCCTTCCAAGTGAACCTGTTGGAAGTGTTCCCTGTGTTTTGCCAGGAAGGAGACACCATCAACGTGGATGTGACATGTCCAGGTGCCACCCTTGCACTTGCCATGATCTACCTGAAGACCAACAACAGGTATTGACCTGGGAGTTCCTGCAGGGTTAAACTGCCCTGGTGTTGGCTCTGCTGAGGTTTGGAATTGCTGGAATGTGACCTGGAAACCCTTTTCCTTTGCCATTCCCTGCAGATCCATTGCTGACTGGCTCAAAGCACCGGATACGATGTATTTGCTGGACTTTGTCAAGCCAGAATTCCTTTTGTTGAGGGTAAGATTTTCCTTGGCTTCATTCCTCGATCTATTTAACTGATGTTTTGGAATTCTGGTCCAACATGCCCATCATCCAGAATCCTTTGCTTCCTAGCCAAACTCACCCCTTCCAGCAATTCCTCCTTGTAGTATGGCAGCTTCCTTATAATGGAGACAGAATTTAGGGAGAAATAGGTGAAAGACACATTTTATGGGGAATGTTACATTTAATTTTTAGGTGCATTTTTATAGCTTTTCCCAATTCCATAGATAAATTTTCTCCCTCATGGTTTGGTTTTCTCGCTTGTTGCAGACCTTGGCTCGATGCCTGATTTTGTGGGATGACATCCTGCCCAATTCCAAGTGGGTCAACAGCAACGTGCCTCAAGTAGGTGTTTGTTTATGTGTGGTGGGTTTGCTTCCCAATGTTACACCTCCCTGGATTGTTCTCCACGTGGATATTTCCACAGTCCCGTGAGGAGCACAAGGAAGTGTGTGCTAATGTGACAGAGGTGACCGTTCCATGGGATCCCTGGATTTTAGGAGCACTGGGGACTGGAAAGGAGAGGATTGAGAAGGGATGGGATTGTTCCAGACACAAAATGATGTCAGGGAAAGGAAGGGATTAAACTTTTCCCTGCATTGCAAAGTGCAAAACTGCTGCGTGGAATTGAGCATTAGGAATAACTTCCCAACAGTGAGATCAGTGATATTCCAAGATATTGTATGGAATTTTTAAGACCAAGTGAGCTCAATACCTGTAAGAACTACAGGATGCTAATGGTCTCTTTGGGAAAAAAACCAGCTTTTCCTTCCCTTAGGCTTGTTTGGTATCACTTATGAACTCTTGATGGCCAGAGTTTCAATTAATCATCAGTTTTCCCTGGATTCATTTTCCTTTCCTGCTTTTTACAGATCATAAGAGAGAACATTATCTCTCTTCATGCAACAGAACTGCCTTCCTCTGAAGACCTGAGCTTGGAAACACTGGTGTGAGTAACATCCAAAAAATCTCTCCTTAGGGAATTTTACTGTCCTTAAAGGAGAGTTTTGTTATATGGGATATCCTTCTATAAAGGATGAGTCTTCCCTGTTATTTTTAAAGGATAAAGGAGTTTGTGCTGTGTTTTCAGATGAGGAGAAGAGGAACATTTAGTCATTTCCTGTTTATGTTGCTCCTTAGGCAAGCTCATGTCTACATCATCGCTGGAGCGTGTTTGTCCCTGGGATTTCGCTTTGCTGGGTCGGAAAACCTGGCAGCATTTCAGTGCCTGGTAAGAGAGGGGTGGTATTTTATTCCCTTCAGTTCCCAGGAAGCTGTCACATACCTTTTGGATCCATATCCACTGGGCATTTCTGTTCTTTCCAGTACAAATATGCCACGGATTTCCTGAAGTGTTTGTCGGCTCCGACGGCGTCCATAGTAAGTTTTTCCAGGTTTTCTTCCAGCAAAAAAAAAAATGGCTTTGTTTGACCCTTAGCAAAACCTCAATGGGAAAAAACCCAGCCCTTTTAATTTCCTAGATTACACACGATTTATAGGATCTGCAGGGCTGGAAATCATTTGAAGGACTTTGCTGGCCCTCCCCTCTTTCTGGGGAATTCAAACTCAGGGACAGAAAGTGGTGGATCATCCTGCCCGGAATGTGCTGTTGGCCTTGGAATTGTGATGAAACCTCTCTGTTGTGCTTGAAGACAGGTCACTATAACCTGGAAACGTGCCTGAGTGTCCTGCTCCTGGCCCTGGCCATGGTGATGGCTGGCTCTGGGAACCTCAAAGTGCTCCAGCTTTGCCGCTTCATGCACAAGAAGACAGGAGGAGAGATGAACTACGGCTTCCACCTGGCTCACCACATGGCTTTGGGGCTCCTCTTCCTGGGAGGAGGAAGGTAATTGACCTTTTCCAAGGGCAGATCTCATCCTAGTTTCCATTTCCTCCATTTCCCTTTTTTCAAATGCCACATGGATGCACAAGGCGTCTCCTGTTGGAAATGAAAGTCTTATTGACTTTGTACACTTTTGGAAATTCCTTTCCTCATCCCACCAAAATATTTTGGCCTCCTGTGTTTGTTAGAAGGAAAACTAAATGATAATGTTGTTTTTTCCTACAGATATTCCCTGAGCACCTCCAACTCCTCCATTGCTGCTCTCCTCTGTGCTCTGTATCCTCACTTCCCTGTTCATAGCACAGACAATCGGTAAGGCGTCGCTGGGGACCCCGTTTCCTTCAGCTGAACCATCTTCTTTAAACAGACAAATGATGAATTTTTACCAAAAATAAATTTTTGGAGGTTTTCCATTTAAAAACAATGTGGGAAACAGAAGAAATAAGCTACCGCGGTAGGGATCTTTGGTCAGTGAGGAAACACCAGCTCAGCTATACTCCCATGATGTGGCTGCTCCAGTTTGCTCAGCTGGAAAGATTCTCATGGAAGATCTATCCTTTTATGACCCTTAATTACTTTTGGTTCTGCTTCATTAAGCCCTGTTCTGTTAATTGACCAATACCATGGCTACACCAGCTGTATTTGGGTGTGGAGCTGGAGTTGGGTGTCTGGGATCATTCCCAGCCCGTGCTGAGCTCCTGGTTCCCGCCCCAGGTACCACCTGCAGGCTCTGCGTCACCTGTATGTGCTGGCAGCTGAACCAAGGCTCCTCACTCCGGTGGATGTGGATTCCAACACCCCCTGCTATGCCCTCATCGAGGTCACCTACAAGGTAACGTGGCTGGGAGGCCTTGAGGAGCTGTGGGATGACCAAAATACTTGGATTTTTCCCAGTTTTCATTGGGGTGGCCTCCAGTCCTGGGTTTGGTTTCAAGTTGTGGTGGAGACGAAGGGAATTCTGCGCAAACAAGTGAAGGGTTGGGCTCAACTGGCTCACACCTCAGTTTTGCTTTGGTGGCACCTGGAGAGCAGAAGAGAGCACAAGGAGAGTCACGTGAGCCTTCAAACAGGCAAGGAAGGGTGTCTTGACTGACCCAGGTTCTCCCTCTCAAAAGAACTTCCAAAGGCACAGAGGTGGCTGGAACCATCTGGTTCCCTTCCCTCTCCAAAAGAACTTCCAAAGGCACAGAGGTGGCCAGAACCATCTGTGGTTTTCCAAGCCTTCTCCTAATTCTGAAATTGGCAACTTGATGTTTCTCCTTGGTGCTTCCATCAGGTGTCCTTCAGGGAAGAGTCCTTTCTGTGGGATTTATTTTGTACAGCCTTATGTGAGAAGTGGGATGCTCAGGAAAGAGTTCTTGGAATTTTTAGGGGGAAGAGGTGCAGCACAGATCCCCTGTGGCCCTGGCAAAGAGTTCTCCATGTTCCCATTACAGCTTACTTTCCAAACTTACACATTGCCCAGCGCTAGGTGTTGATCCATCTATCCATGGGAAATACGGGTTGGGAAGTCCATTGTTTCCTGACATGAGTCCTGTATTTACTTGGGAACAGAACCCTCTGACTGCTGCCAGGGCAGTTGTTCCCCACGAGATGCCCTTTTCCTTCCTTTTCCCATGGAAATGAGCTTTCCTAACCTGTGGCTCCCATGGCATTTTGCAGGGCACACAGTGGTACGGGGAGGCCACCGAGGAGCTGATGGCACCCACGCTTCTCCCAGAGCTCCACTTGCTGAAGCAGGTAAAGGAGATCTCTGTTTTAATGGAAAATCACCTGGATTTTGTGTCACAAAGAGTCCAGGAGCTGAGATTTGGTGATTTTTAATTCCTTAGCCTGACTCTGGATGACATTGTCACACTATGATTCCAAAGCCAATTCTCTATCTTCTCTCTTGGTGAAGATCCTCCAAGATCTGATGTAGCAGGGAATTCCCTGTAGGAGACACAAACCTCCTCCTCCTGAATTTTCTGGGTGGGCAACACTGTAAAAAAGCCCAGAAAAAAAATACAGAAACCTCTTAATTTAATGATTCTGGTTATATTTAGTAATAAAATGTTTCTATTGACAGATCAGAGTGAAGGGCCCACGGTACTGGGAATTATTAATAGATTTAAGCAAGGGAACGACTCATCTCCAGTAAGTATTTTTCTAATGCTCAACTGAATCATGATCTCGTAGTAATCTTATTTCATGGTTTTTTTTAAACCCTCCCACAGCTCAGAAAGAAACCTGGGTTTCATCAAGTCACTATTGTGCATCTGACGCACTTTAGGGGGAAGGAAAGAAACTGCAGAGTTGGGTTTCACCCATTGAGGTGAATAATTCATGCAAAAAAAACAGGGTTAGGGGAAAACCTGATAGTAAAACCCACAGAGATTGGCAGTGGGATGGAGCCACCAGAGAGCGGCTACAACTCACGGTTTTGGTTTGGTTTTGAGTGGCGGTGATGTCACGTTTCCCAGACTGTTGGGGACTGTTACTGCCCTGTGAAATGCTCTTTTTCTCGTGTCACCCCGTGTCACAAAACGCCACCCGCCCTCGTGACACACTCGAAACATGGGGGGCAGCTGTGGGAACCAGAGATTTTACCGGAATACAGGATATGAGGGGGGCGGGGGGAGATAATTCTCATCTTTGCACTCCCCAGCTGCGTCTTTGCTCAGTAATGTGGTGCTTTTAGGTAATTTAATTGCCATTAATCAATCCCAGAATCATTTAGGTTGGAAAAGACCTCCAAGATATGAGTCCAGTCATTGATCAACCTCTTGTCAATTGGAAAGATTAAATTAAGCACAGTCCATTAGCACAGCGTGGGTTGGGTGGGAAGGGATTTAAGGATCATCCAGTTCCACCCCCTGCCATGGGCAGGGACACCTTCCACTTTCCCAGGTTGCTCCAAGCCCCATCAAAGCTGTCCTTGGACACTTCCAGGCAGGGTGCAGCCACAGCTTCTCCAGGCAACCTGTGCCAGGGCCTCACCACCTTGACAGGGACAAATTTCTTTCCAATATGTTAGCCTAAATTTCCTCTCTTTGAACCCATTCCGTGAATCGGCCCCTTTGTGCCATTCCAGGTCGATCCTTTCCAAGGGCGGCATCCTGTATGTCAAGCTCCGAGCTGGGCAGCTCTCCTACAAGGAGGATCCCATGGGCTGGCGCAGCCTCCTGGCACAGACCGTCACCCACCGCAACTCCGAAGCGCGGGCGTTCAAGGTAGCGCTCCCGGGATGGCTTCCTGCCAGGAATGCTGCTGAGGGAGGGAATTCTATTCTGGTGGCTTTCATGGGACAGCCATGTGTAGCTGCATCTGCTGTGGGTAGACACGAGCATTGGACACATCCTGCCCATGAAGTGCTTGATCATGGAATCATTTAGGTTGGAAAAGCTCTCCAGGGTCATGGAGTCCAGCCTTTGGATCATGGAGTCCAACCTTTAGATCATCAAGTCCAGCCTTGAGATCATGGAAGCCAACCTTTGGTGTGGGTTCCAGTCTTCTGCCTCGTGTTCTAGACGCTTTGGGAATCAATTGTTGTCTTGTGCACAAACCCAAAAAGATCATTTTAGGAATGTGTTTTAATCCCTTTTTTTTTTCCAGCCAGAAGCAATTTCAGCTTTCACTTCAGATCCTGCTCTCTTTTCCTTCGCTGATTATTTTTGCAAACCGACTGTGAACATGGGCCAGGTAGGAAGAATTGGTGTGGAACAACAGTTATTCCATGGATAAAAAGTAGGGAAAACCCGTTTTAAACTCCGGAGCAGAATTCAACCCTACTGGCAGCAGAAACAGGGAATATCCTGCAGGATGTTGTGTAATACAAGGTGGAAAAGGGTGATGCTCCAATTTCTGTTGGTTTGATATTGGGATTTTTTGTCCCATTCCTTGAGGAGTGTTTGAAAAATCCAGAGAGTCCTGAACCATTTAGGGGAAGTCACAGAAGGTGTTTTATATGGAATTTCTTCAAAAAATTATTTAAGGGAGGGCATAAAACCCTGTTTTATTATCCCAAGGAAGAAGTCAAGCTGTGTCGTTAGTTATCCCAAATTCCTGTGATGCCTGTGCACGGATTACTTTTAATGGAGGCAGGAACCTGGAATAAATTGTGCCTGACACCTCTCTTTCCTCAGAAACAGGAAATCCTGGATCTTTTCTCCTCCATCCTTTACGAGTGCGTGACCCAGGAGAATCCAGAGATGCTGCCCACGTACATTGCCATCGATCAGGTAGGAAACTCCTGTTCCTGATGGAAACAACACTTTTTCCCACTTTTTGGGGGGCAAAGAGTGGCCATTCCATGAGCTTTTAAGGAGGAGGGAGGGCAACAGCTGAGGAGTCATTTCCTTCATGTTTCATTCCTGCTCCAATTCCCGCTCTCCCCTCTGCCAGGCTGTGAGGAGGCTGGAAAGGCGGGAAATGTCCGAGACCTTCGAGCTGTGGCAGATCAAGCTGGTGCTGGAATTCTTCAGCTCCCGGAGCCACCAAGAGAGGATGAGCAGGAATCCAAGCCGAGGGCTCTTCATGAACTCGGAATTCCTGCCAGTGATGAAGTGCACCATAGATAATACCTTGGATCAGTGGCTTCAAGGTGGGGAGGAAATTGAATCCAGTCCTGGAATTACTTGGGTTGGAAGGGACCTGAAAGCCCATCTCATTCCATTCCCTGTTGCTCACCTGGTTCTTGTCTTGATGATCCAGGTGGATTTTTGCCTCAAAATTATGGAAAATTGATGAGGGAAGGGAAGGTTATTGGCACAAACTAATTTATTTTCAGTTTGGTGTAGAACATTCCCTGGAGAATTGTGTTTCCCTGGAATGGTGGGAGGTTTCTAGCAGGGAAGGTGGTGTTTCCCAGAGAAAATTCCTTCCTCATCTTGCACAGGGAAAATTTTTTGGGAGCAAAAGTGCGTGGTGACCACATCAGGGTGGCCATGGCAAAAGGAAGGAGGTTGGAAAACAACCTCCCTGCCCACCTTCTGTGGGGAATGGAGACTTCAGTGGGATTTATCTGTGCAAATCCTGCTTCCCAAATGTCACCAAGGGTGTTCCTTGTGACTTGCAGCTGGAGGGGACGTCTCCCTGCATTCCTACCTGAGCGGGCAGGCTCCAGAGGAATCCCAGCTGAGCATGCTGGCGTGCTTCCTGATTTACCACTCTGTGCCCACGCCGGGGCAGCTGGCAGCTGGAGGCTTGGAAGGTGAGTCTGGAGTTGGAATTTGGGGAAATCCTGGACCCTTTCACTGGACAGCTTTTCCTTGCCCTCCAGGAGCCTGGGAATACACCAGTCCTGAGGTTTTTGAAGGAAAAGAAAGGCAGCTGGACCTTAATTTTGGGAACTCTGTTCCATTCTTAGGACTGGGGCAGGAATGTCACCACATCCACAGGGATCTGTGGCCAAAGCCTTCCCAGCGCCTATGCCAGGAATCCTGTGCTGCAACAGTTTCCTGTGTCTGGGCTTGGATGATTCCAGTTGCCTGTTCCACACCTCTTCTGGATTTCTTTTCCTGTGTGTTCCTCTTCTTCCTGGGATTTGGGATCCTAGATTTGGGATCTCTTATAAAACTTCACTTTCCAATCAGTGCACAACAAACAGATCCATTGGATGACACCTCCAGAGCTCCCTGAACCTTCTCCCTCTAGTTTTGGGTGAATCTTCCCTCATTTTTACACCCTTTTCCTTTGCTTTGGATGTTTTTAGGGAGCAGGAACTTCTCGGAGCTGCTGCTGAAGCTGAGGAGGCTGCACGTGCCGGTGCGGGCGCTCCTGCGCCTGGCTCCGCTGCTCCTCGGGAATCCCCAGGCCATGGTGCTGTAGTCCCCCCAAACTTCCCAAAATCTCCTTCTTTTTTGTACCTTCCCAGACACCAGACTCACCCCCAGCTGTGGCAACTACGACCAGGAGTTATTTATAAATTGTTACGAGGAATTAAAAAAAAAAAAAGCTATAAAAGTGAGGTCATAATAAATTTACTTTTGTAACGAAAGCTTGCTTCCAAATGTGTGGTTTTTGTGGGGAACTCAGGAAAAACCTTGGCTGGGAATGGTGCTTTTCCTTGGTTTTATAACTCCTTTACTTGTGGTGGATCTTAATTCCAAACAGTGGAAATAATTCCTGATTTAAACACTTGGTGTTCCCTTCATCCTTGTGTATCCCCCTGGATGAATTTGGAGCAGGGCTTGTTCCTTGTTGGTTCTGGGCAGATCAGGTCCTTAATTTGTCACCAAACAAGTGGAATTACTCCAAAAATGCAGCCAGAGGTTGAGGGATTACTCAGCCAGAGCCAAAGGCTTGGATTCTGCTTATTCTGGTTGCAAATTTAATCCTGTTCCATGGGATTTGTGCTGATTTCACCCTTTTTTTCCCCCAAATCCTCAAGGAGGGGAGCCAAGAGATTTTGCTGAGGGGACAAGTGGAGGGAGAAGACAACCAGGAGTGATTTAAAAGAGAGCAAAAGCAGAAAAATTGTACAAACCTGATTCTTATAAAAAAGAACAAATTTATTGTGTATTAACTGAGGTCTTCCAGTTGCTTGAGGTGTCCTCAAGGAAGCTGAGCCCAAATGACAAATTCCAACCCCCATCCCATTTTTTTTAAGCTGTTCAGAAGCTACTCTAATTTAATACAAATAATTTAATTAATTTAATTTAGCATACCTACTCCACAAGCACCTTCCTTATGGGAATTTAATAAACCCATGAGCAGATGGGAAAGCAGAGGATCCGGGAGGTCTCATGGGGTGATCCTGGATGTTCCTTCCCCTGGGAGGTTTGTCCAGCTCAAGGAAGTTCTTTCCTTCTGAAATGGGGCAATGGGAAGCATGAAATGCTGATTTCCCAAAGGGAATGAAACCGGGCTTTCGTGGAATCCTGGAATGGTTTGGGTTGGAAGGGACCTTGAAGACCATGGGCACCTTCCTTAAAGCCCCATCCAATGCTGGCCTCAAACACTTCCAGGGAGGGGAATGGGATTCCCCCACCGCTTTTCCAAGGACAAATATTTGTTTGCCTCCTCAAGACTCTACCGCAGTCCCAGGTTTATCTCAGTTGGACAAGGAGCAGAAAATCCAAATGCTGAATTTGGGGTGGAAAGCTGAGAAAGCTTGGAGGTATCCTAAATCCTCTGGCTGTCCCGATGGATCCATGGGGTTTATCCCACATTCCGAGGGTGATGCTGCCTGGTGGCCGGGCAAGCTGGAATGTGAGGATGCTTTGACCACGAATGAGATGAAAAAAGACGAGCAAGACGAAACCAAGACGCTTCACCAAATCCCTGCGAGCAGCTCAGCGTTAGGATGCTCTCCGTTTCCGCC
>VZTJ01003792.1:639360-659256 GCA_013397795.1 Orthonyx spaldingii | reverse complement strand
AGGGGGGCGAGCCTGTGGGCGGGAGTGGGCGCGGGAGGCTCTGGCGAGGAGCTCTGGGGCTTCCTGTTTCCTTCCGCAGCTCGAGCAGAATTTGAAAGCAGCGGCTGCCGAGCCGGACCAATGATCGGGGCACAGCGCGCCCGGGCCGCCCGCGCCCGTTACGGGTGCCGGGGCTGCGCGTCCCGGCTCCACGTGGGAGCACCGGGAACACCGGGAACCCCCGGGCCGCCACCCACGGTAAGGCGCTGCTCCCTTCGGCTGCTGCCAGGAATTGCGGGAAAAAAAAAAAAAACAACAACAAAACAAACCTGGAATAAACGGGGATGTTTGGGATTTCGTGCTGGCTGCTGCTCGGGGTGTGTGCTCTGCCTCGTCCCGGAGGGATCTGCTGGATGCGGTGTGGAGCTGGGAGGAATTTAGGGATGCTCTGGGAGCCGCAGGGAGGGAAGCGGCGCTGCTCAGAAACGGAGGAGGGGGAGGCGGGATGTGAAGGTTGGATGTGGAGGTTCTCCCTGCTCCTGCACCCGCGTAACTCCATTCTCCATCCCTGAGAGTGACCCAGGCCGTGTTGGACGGGGCTTGGAGCAACCTGGGCGAGGGGAAGGTGGCCCTGCCCATGGCAAGGGGTGGAACGGGATGGGCTTTATGGAACATTCCCACCCCAACCATTCCAGAATTCCATGATAACGGCGGGCAGGAGCCGGCACAGCTGGGAACGGGGGCCGGGCTCCGCTGGCGTCATGCCTCCCCCGACAGTGCTTAGTCACCTTTTTGGGGTATTTTTGTGCCTCCCTCTCCCGCTGGTTCTGTGCTCTGCCTTGGGATCTGGGCTGGGACAGGCAGCAGCGAGTTCTCCTCCTGCCGCTCCCGCTCTCCCACCCCCCGCCATCCAATACATCCCGAACTGCGGTTCCCTGGGGACAGCTCGTGTTTGCCCTGGGCTGGCCCGGAGCTGAGTGGCTCTGTCAGGGGTTGAGCAGCACCGGGCTCCCTCCTTTTCCTGCCCTGGCTCAGCTTTCGCCCTCGGGAGCATTCCGCGGCAGCACATTCCCTCTCCAGGGGGGAATTATCCTCCTGATCCTTGTTTGGTCCCGGCGGGGCGGCCCCTTGGGCGTCCCGCGGTGGCTGCGGACAGAGCGGGGCTTCTCCAGTTCATCCCATCCCATGGATCGCGGTGCCGGCTGCACTTCCAGTGCATCATCATTCCCGGGAAGCTCCCACTGCTGTGCCTGTTCCAGCCCGACCCCATCGCCGCCTTCCCCACCGAGTTCCTTTTTTTTTTTTGTTTGGCTGGGGCTCGCAACTTTTCGGCAACAGTGACCTCTGTCGGCATGGCCACCGGGGGGCCACCGGCGCGGCTCCGCTGTCACCCGGCCGCATCCCACGCCTCCATCACGATTCCCACCTCTGGCACAAACGGGACGCGGTTCTTCGGGACCGGTCCCGCCGTGCCGGCTACTGCCCGACCCCGGCGGCGTTTCGGGAAGCGGCGGTGCCGGGAGCGGCTGCGAGCGCTGCTCAGAACCGGGCACCAGTTACCGAAAGGTGTCCCCGGGACAACCCCCGAGCCGGGAACCCGAAAATCCCGGGTTTAATGGGCGGCCAAGCCTCCGTGACTCATGTCAGCCGTGCCGGTGACTAATCCCGGGAGCGCTGGCTGCCCGAGGCTCGGCTCCATCCCCGTTCTAACAATAAATAACAGCGATAAAAAATCCAGGTGAGGGTACGGGACAGAAGGGGTGAGAGGGTGGGGGCTGCCTGGTTGGTTTGGGCGTCACCTCCGGCCGTGCCTGTGCCCACTCAGAGAGGCTTTCCCTGCCGGAAAACGCTTCCAGCGCCTCTGGAGCTGCCATTCGGAGCGCGGATCAGCAGCTGCAGGTGGCGGCGAATTTTGGGAGGGCTGTGGGGCCGTGGCGGCGGCCGGGGAGTGACTCAGAGGCGCTTTGGGGCTCTGTGGTTTTGCTTTCATGGTTTTGCTGTGACTTAGCAACTTGTTTGTTCGCTCTGCGGGAAGGCAGGTGCCAGCATGCCTGGCACATGGGCCGGATCCCGCGGCATTCCGGCCGTCCCGAGGGATCCCGGTGCCTTTGGGGTGTTGTGTTGCCCAGGTGGATGTGGCTGAAGCCCACAGGTGATGCAGGTGGTGGTGTGACGTGATCCTTTGGGATCTGCAACGTGCAGCAGCTCCATCCCGCTGGGAAATATCCAGCAGGAACAGTTTCCAGCCCTTTCTTTTTAGAAGGAAAACGGGATTTTTGACGATGACTCTGGCATCCCTAAAGCTCGCAGCCACTCCGGGGGTTTCTGGAGAGCTGGATTTGGAAGCTGGGCCAGCAAACCGGTGTTTTCCAGGGAGATGCTAATGACTGCCAGCACGTTTTCCTGTTTTGTTGCAATATTGGGGAGTAAAGAGGTGGGAAGGGAGCAGGTTGAGTGTTTTCCCACCGCAGTGGAATGTGCTAACCCTCCTCCTCATGTTCCTCATTCCCATGGGATGCTCGTGGCGTGATTTCATCCAGGAAGGGCATTTCCCACCGGCTTGTGCTCTGCTGGGAGAAGCTCCAGGGATGTCTGTGGGAAGCACTGAGCAAAGAGGAGCATCCATTTCCTGATTTTTGGGGGGAATATCCAAGCATTTGGTGCCACTGTAACCACTGTGGTGCTGCAATGCCTCCAGAATTCCGCAGTTCCTGGGTTCATTTGGAGGTTTGTGATCCCTGGAGGCCCAGCCAAGGCAGCTGGATGGGAAATGGATGAAAGCCACAGATGAGGACAAAAAGGGGATGGTTTTGGGTGGTTTTCCTCCCTCAGCTGAGCCAGGGCATTGCTCATCCCATGGCAGCTCCCTCAGGCACTGCTGGGTTTTTCCTGCCGCTGGAAGGGTTAAAGCCACCAGCAGGTCCTGAAGACAGGGATTGAATGCTGCATGATGGAATGTTGGAATGCTCAGCCGGACCATGGCATGGCATGAAGCACTCAGTGCCAAACCCCTCCAGATCTGATCCACCGCTCCGGTGTCGTAAATCCAAGCTGGATTAACAGGGATTTGGAAAAGGCTGATTAAAAATTCCAGGGGCTCCCCCTTCCCTCCGTGTCACCCGTTCCCAGGGCTCCCCCTTCCCACTGTGTCACTGCTCCCGGGGCTGCTCCTGCCAGTGTCCTCTCCAAACTCCAACTGGATCCGGGAGCACGGCCCTGCGCTAAGCCGGCTGTGGGAAGCGTTGTTTTCCCAAAATGCAGAAGCTCCAAAAGCACACGGAACAGAAATGGAGTGGGAAAAACCCCAAGTGGGGACACCAGCAGGGTGACAACCTCCTCCCAGCAGCGGGAGAGAGGGAAAAGGTCCCTCAGCTGGGAGGGACAGGGCTTGGAGCAGGGTGAGCATCTCCGGAGCTGTTCCCTGGGGAATGGGGATGGTTTCCATCCCACATGTGTGCCCAGAGCCTCTCCAACAGGATTTGCTGTGAGGTCACTGCTTCTTTTAGGTGGGAATGGGAGGAAAACAGGGCTTTCCAGGCTGGAAGAGTATCCAGGTGCCTGAAAGCTTAGGAATGCATTCCCTGGATGAAAGAGCCTCCTGCTCCCGTTCCAGGATGTCTCATCTGTTTCCCAGCCCCCTCAGCCACGGTCCCCATGGATTTGGCTCCAGGCCCTGGGAAACGAGACCTTTCCCAGCAAAGGCTCTTTCTGATGAGAAAAAACTCCCTGATCCTTTTCTGATGGGGGAAGTGGGAGAGCCCTTGGGCCATGGGAAAATCTCCTTCTCCACATGCTGGTGGGAGGGGGGACGGGGCCATATAAACCCTCGGCGCATCCCAGGCTGGGAGCTGTGGCGAGGAGAGGCCAGGTAGGATGTGGGATGGATTTGGTCTCGTCTGGGATCTATGGAGGGATCCCACTGCAGGGGATCCACGGGTGGCTTTGGGAATTGGTGTGTGGGGTTTGCTCCGGGGGGATGCTCCTCCTTCTGGGAAGTGGGGGGCTCTGAGCTGAGGGAAAGTGAGACTGAAATTAATGGAATTCCTGCAGTTTTCCCTGGCTGATGGATTTTTATCTGTCCCTTGCTCTGCCTGAACAACTCCTGCAGCCCAGGCAAGGATGCTGGACCCAAGCTTTCCTCTGTCATCCCAACATTCCCCCTCTCATTCCCATTAATCCTCAAGATCGAAGCGTTCGTGACATTCCAGCAGAAATTGTGCAGGATGGGGCTAGGGGTTTCCCAGAGAAGCTGATCCTGACCCCTTGCCATTAAATGCCTGTAGGAAGAGAAGTGTGGGAAGCACAGGGATGAATCCCTGTGGTGGAGCATTCTGCTTGGGATTTAAGGGGCGCAAAGCCATGGACAGTTCCCACCCTGTGGCACAAAACCCACCTGGGAGCAAAGGGGCAGAAATCCCGCTCTTCTGCTTCCACCATTCCCGGTGCTGCTTCCTCCGTAGGTGATTCCCTGTCTCTGGAACAGAAGAAGCAGAAGAGGTTTTTCAAGGAGGATAGACTAAAAAAAGCCTCTTTTTCCTATTTTCCCCCAGGGAATCAGCAGAAGCACAGCTGTCCCGCTGGGATTAGGACTGGGAAGGGGGATCTTTCTCCTTTCCCAATTATTTCAGTCCCCACTTAATGGTGGGAAGCAAGTGCAAGTCAGCACTTTGGGATTTTTCCACCCATTCCCATGAAAACATACCCAGGCCTGGACATTCCCTCTCTGTGTCTCAGACGCTCCGGAGGATGTGGGGAAGGAGCCACGGATCCGGTGAGTGTCTCCATGGGGTGGATGAACGTCTCCGTGTGAAGGGTGGAATGGCTTTGGGATGAGTTGCTTGGGGTGCAAAGCGCCAAGCTGGGGGGACCAGCTCCAGAATCCCAGGTGCCTGATCCGTGTCCCGGTGCCGGAGCGAGGCTGTGGGTGCCACTAGCGCTTCCAGCAGCACCAGTTTGGCTCCTCAGCTGGAAACTGGGGTTTGGGGAGCTGAGCAGTTCCCGTAACTGGAGCCCCACGTCATGGCAGGGTTGGGTAATTCGATGACAGAGGAGGAAGGGAAAACCCCACGGAGCAGCGCTAGGAGGCTCCGGCCAAAAATGAGTCAGCAGTGACTGGGCGGCTGCTGGGGTGTTACTGGTGATACCAGTGATAGCAGGCTTACTGGGGCTGGTGTTACTGGTGATACTGGGGCTGCTGGGCTTACTGGGACTGCAGAAGCTGGTGCTGCTGGTGCTGGTTGTGTGGGTGCTACTGATTTTGCTGGTGCTGCTGGTTCTGCTTGTACTGGTGATACTGGTGCTGGTACTGGTGATACTGGTGCCGATACTGGTGCCGATACTGGTGATACTGCTAGTGGTGCTGGTGGTACTGGTGCTGATGCTGGTGGTACTGCTGGTGGTGGTGGTGGTACTGGTGATACTGCTGGTGGTGCTGGTGGTACTGGTGCTGATACTGGTGATACTGCTGGTGGTACTGGTGGTACTGGTGCTGATGCTGGTGGTGCTGGTGGTACTGGTGTTGATACTGGTGATACTGCTGGTGGTACTGGTGGTACTGGTGCTGATGCTGGTGGTACTGCTGGTGGTGGTGGTGATACTGGTGCTGCTGCTGGTGCTGCTGGTTCTGGTTGCACTGGTGGTACTGGTGGTGTTACTGGTGTCAGTACTGGTGTTACTGGTGTCGGTACTGGTGGTACTGGTGCCGCTGTGCGGGGCTGTAGCATCTCCCAGCTGCTCCTCTCCCTCTCCCAGTGCCAACTCCCGAGGCCTTTGGGCAGCCCCACCGGGAATTCCTGGGAATCCTGCTCAGGGGAAGGAGGAGGATTTTGCTATGTGCATCCCAGCATCCAGGTCCAGCCCAAGTCCCTCTGGAGCCCATGCCTGCGGTGTTGCAATTCCAAGGACACTCAGTGCTTTTTTTATGGATTTGGGGCTTTCTGGATGTTTGGGATTTATTTTCTTTTTGGAATATTTGTCAAATATTTGGGACCAAATCCTGGCATGAAGGTGCCCCTTCCCAGGCTCACTGAGCTCTTCCACACTTTTCCCTGGAATTAAAATTGGGGAGGGGAATTTAAGTCAGGAAAGGCAATTAAAATCCAACAGGGCAATTAATTAAAATCTGTCAGGGCAGTTAAAATCTGTCAGAGCAATTAAAATCCACCAGGACAATTAATTAAAATGCAGCAACTCCCACTGTTGCTCTGCTTTTTATATTTAAATAAATCCTATATTTGTATATTAATATGTAAATTAAATTTTTATATGTTAACATGTAAATATATGTATATGTAAGTATATTTTCATGTACTAATATATTACATACAAAGACATTTATTTCTATTTAAATAAAATTATTAAATATATTTGCACATGTAAAATGTTTGTATGTTTATTGAATAATATGGTGATGAATACATAGAAATATTTGCTATTAAATAAGATTTAATAATAGAGATGTATATGTATTAAATAAAATTTAATAATAAGATGTGATAGAAAGGATACAATTAATGTAATGTGATAAATATAATGAAATTAATATAATTTATATAATAGGAGTGATGTCCTTAGCAGTATAAATTAAGACAGGTGGGGGGTTAGTTAAAAAGGGGGGGAAAAAGGATTATTTTCACAATGGGAAGAATTTGGAATAAATGGAAACATTGGGAATAAATGAAAGCACACACAGGTTTAATGGGTACTGCTGAGAGAATCATGGCAGGTGGGTTTCTTCGTATTGAATTTTCCAGATTAATTCCTGGAGACAAATCCCAATCTCTGGGAAAGGCCCATCTGATTTTCCACAGGTGGGTTTCTTGACACTGAATTTTCCAGATTAATTCCTAGAGGCAAATTTCCAGCCCCTGGGGAAATCCTGTATGATTTTCCAGGTGGGAGATTTTAAAGCCAACTCTTACCATGTTTCTGGGATAAAACCCATTCCCCCTTAGGTCGGAGGGATCCCCCTCAAGCATCCGCTGAAAAATTATGATGGGACAAAATCAGATCAGCCACAAATTCCCTTTTCCCCCCTATTTTTCCATCCAGCTGCACGATGGGTGCTCAGGGAGCAACATTGGCAGGGGGGATTCCCAGAAATGCTGGAAATTTGACTGATAGAATATCTCAAGTTGAAATGGACACACAAGGATCATCCAAATCCAACTCCTATCCCTAAAATTCCCCAAATTCTGTTTTCTTCACCCGTGGTGAATGGAGTGGGGAAAGCCTGAGGATTCTGGGGACTCTCAGTGTTCCACTCTTCCCACATGAGTCTAAGCAAACGGATTTGTCTCACTTTTCCTTCCCTGCACCCCTCAGCAAATGTTCCTGGTCCATTTGACCCTGGCACAGGGAAGGGGATAAGCCAAACGCCAAATTTATCCTGTCCCCTCCTTTTGCCACCTTTTGGCTCAGGTTTGAGATCGATGACGTGGAGGAGGAGGAGAAGGAGGAGGAGGGGGGGAGCGTTTGACTCGGGCAGCAGCGAGACGAAAATAGCGAAGTGGAAATTCAGCCCAACTCACGATTTGAAATGAAATCGTTTGAAATTAAAGATTTCATGCCTTGCTGAGGCTGCTCCAGCCCAGCTCCATCCTCTGCCCGGGGTGTGGATGGCATGGCAAAGGGAGCAGCTCCCAGGAGGATTTTGGGGGTGCTTTTGGTCATCATTTCTCGGCGCTAAATAGAGGAAGAATAAGTTTCAAACGAAGCGTGTTTTGTTTTGTCACAGGAAGTGGAGTGAGCTTTGGGAGAGCCCTGAGACATTTACTTGAAATTATAGATTTTAGTGTTTTTCTGGCCAAACCAACCGCGTGGATTGGTTCCTGGTGGAAACCGAGGGGCGTTGGGATGGGGGGAGCGGGGCAGTGGGACCCCCCCTTTCCCAGTTACCCTGAGGGAGGAGGTTTGGGGCTGCAGGGGTTTGGGGAGGAAGGCAGCGCTTCCTTAGGGAGCTGCTGGCTGCTGTTCCCTGCTCCAGGGAGCCCGAAATTGTGGTGTTTGGGGGATGAGGGGTGGGTGGCCCTGGGGTGCCCCTGCTCTGGGAAACCGTTGGCGCTGTTTTTCGGGTACCTTTGGGCTCGGGCGCCGCCGGCAGCCGCAGCCTCAGGAAAAGGAGCCGGGTTTCACAATGGCTCAGTCCTCCCCCGGCCGGGCAGCCCCCGTCGAGCCGCCTCCTGCCCTGAAAAACCCCAAAATTGGTTGTCTCGGCACTGGGGGGTCACTGGGGCCGCGCGCGGCGCTTCCCTCACCAGCACCCCGGGAGAGCCTCGCTCTGCTCCGGTGTCACCGAGCTCAGCCTGACCGGGTGACAGCTCCGAGCCCCCCTTGCAGCCCAAACCCCCCAAAAACCCCTCAGTTTAACCCCTCTGCTCCTCCAGAGCTGCTGCTGGCCAGCATCGCCTCCCACACCGAGTGTGGCGTGCGCTGGGGTGACGCTGCTTGAATTTCAGCCAAAGTGCCAAATTCCCGCTGCTCCTGTGGTATTAATTTGCTTTTTGGTTTCGGTATTAATGTTGAAGGGCTTGCGAGGTCGGCGGCGTTGGCTTTCGGTGGTAATTCACAGCCCCACTGATTTAATCCACGCTCCGCTTCAAAATCCGGGGCTCAGCCGGGATATTTGGCATGGGGTTGTGCCCACAGGTGGGAAAACGCTGGGAAACGTTGTTTGGGATCGGGAAAAATCCAGCGGGTCACACAGGGCTGAGTTTGGCTTCTCCTGTGAAGGGGAGATGAAATTAATTCCTGTTAAATTGAGGATGCTCCAGGGGGTGGGCAGGGGCTGCTTTGGTGTCACCCAGCGCTGCCCCGGGGCTCGTCCCTGCCTCGGGGACACAAATCTGGGCAAACGCTGATTTTGGGGTTAAATCTGCCCTTTTTCTCGATGTGCTGTTGTTCTGCTGTGCCTGTCCTCGCCGCTGTACCCTCGTGAAAGGTTGCAAGCAGTTTTGGGAACACGTTGTCTGTCTGAAACATGACAGAATCGGCCACAAATTGCAGATGAGACTGATAACAAAAGCCAACAACAGAAAATAGGTAGAAAAACAACACGGTGGAGGCTGTGAGACCACTGAAGGGCTTTTTTGTGTGTTTTTTTAACCAGTTCTCTCACGATGGAAGTGAAAACACATGAAAAGACATGAAAAGAGAAATGTCTTTTGTTCTCCCACTCGAATTGAGATGCTCCAGCACCAACCAGGGTTGAACCCTGTGGCTGGAGCTGCTGCCCAGCCCAGGGACTCATAAATCAGCATTTTGGCACCGATAAGGGTGGTTGGATGTGTTTTGGGGGGGTTTACGGTGTTTGTTTAACCTTAAAAAATGTGCCCTGCAGCACACGGGTAACTCAGCTCGTTTTCTCAACCCAGCCTGCTCTACCTGAACGTCTCTGCTCGAATAAATCAGGCTCCAGCTCAGAAATTAGGATGAGGTTTTTGTTTTCGTTCTACTTATTTCATCTTTGTTTTTATAAATAAATACAAATCACTCAAACTGAAACTCGATGGCTTTGGTGATAATCAAAGAGCAGCCCTGGGGAAATTTTTCTTCATTACCATGTTCTTTCACAGCCCACACTCGGGGTTTCGGAAGGAAAACTTCTTAACCTTTGCAGCAGCAGCACCCGATGCTTTTTGAAGTCCCGGCACACTCAGACTCGGGGTTCACATCGCGGAGCTGCATTGGCATCACCTTTATTTTTTAGGGCCACGTGGAGAGGAGAAATTCTTCCCCCCCCCAGCCCTTTCTCCCCTCAGTTCACCTCTTTTCCCTCTCCAAAAAAAACCAGAAAAAAACCCAAGAAAATATTGGACTCCCCCCTTGAAGTGCTTGGGTTTTGTTGTTGTTTTTTCAGTACTGTGGGGCAGCTCTGTTCTCTACCAGCTTTGTACAACATGTTTTAGTATTTGCAGCTCACTTCCTGTATGAGGTTACCTTGTTTATCATAAAAACCCCTATTTTTAAACCCATTTCTGCCAATAAGTCATTTGAATGGTAATGGCAGGCGCTCGTCACTGTCCCCTCTGCCCCCGGCTGATGGGGGGACTCCAGTGACTCTGGGAGGGATGGGTGTTGGAATGTGGGCTGAGGGGGTCCCGTGGCTCTTCCCTCAAATCTCAGGGGGATTATTTGTGTGACCACCAGCAGGATTTCTGAAAACCCTGACGTTTTTAGTATGGGGTCACACATGGTGTGAGGATGTGGAGAGGCAGAGCTGCAGTGCTCACCATCCTTTCCATCCTTAGGGAATGGCCACCGTGCCATCTCCTAACTTTATTTCCCCTAATTAGCAGCCAGGAGAACTGTGGGATTGTCAAAAAACTTGGCTCGGCCCACTCTGCCCATAATTGCAGCGAGATGAGGTGTGGGTTAATTAACAACCCATGAGGCTGTGAAGCGCCGGCTCCATGTGTGTCCCTCCGGGAAAAGGGATGGAGGAGCCTGTCACAAACCCAGCGAGGAGAAATCCATCAAATCCAGGAAGAACAGGCCCTGTATCCCCACGAGGGCTGTGTGAAGCCCCCTGGGCTCCACAGGACCGGCCTTTGTTGGAACAGCAGTGTCTCCATCAGGGATAACCCCGTTGTCTGCCTTTCCTTGGGTTGCAGGACTTAGTTTTTCAAAATTCCACAGAAAAGAGGCTTGGGATGCTTGGGAAGGGCAGCAGGAAGGTCTCCTTCATCCAGCGATCCCAGAGCTTGTCTTACACCCTGTAAAAACCCTGTTAGAGCATCTTTAACACCCCTTTATTGCTTTTAGGGACCTCCCTGGTATCCAACTCTTCTGATCTCCATCTCTGCCGGGTGTGACCCCAGGAGAGGTGAAGCATCCAAGGAGCTGCCCAAAAGGGCAGAAAAGCCGCTGGAAAGAGTGAGCTTTGTTGCAGTATGAAAATCAAATGCAAAGCTCGGGTGGTATTTTTAGCTGGTTTAGGCTGCACAGGTGTTTGAAAGGTCAGCGGCGAGTCATTGGAAAAAAAATATTTTTTTCTTTGTGTGGGGAGAGCCTGGTGTCACTCCCGTGGCTCTGGATGACTGGAATCTCATCCTCAGCTTGGGTTGCTCGGGTTCCCCAGGGCAGCAGGGGTGTAGGGATGCAGGAGTGTCCCAGTTTTGCATGTCCTCAACAGTGTGAGCACACGGCAGCCATGAGTGTCCAGCTCCAGATGGACACAGGGTGCTGTGGCTTTTTCCATGAATGAAATCTGGGAGTTTGCTCCTTTCCCAGGAATAAAGGCAATTTGTCATCCTTAAAACAGAATTGTGTGGGGGTTTTTATGAGTTGCTAGAACTTAAGAGCGTGGAAAGGGCCTGGCTCAGGGGGAGGAGCTGATGATGTGGCTTTGGTGGGCCCAGGCTGTGACCACCTTGCGCTGGGCCGTGGCCAGCGTGGGCTGAGGCCAACCTGAGTTTGGTGGACCTGTGACCACCTTGGCCTTGCCCATGACCAACAGACCACAACCACCTCTGTCCCGGCCATGAACACCTTGGACTTGGCCATGGCCACCCTGAACTCGGCCATGGGCAACCTGGGCAGCGACCACCTTGGCCTTGGCCAACCTGAACCGTGACCACCTTGGATTTCACCATGGCCAGCACGGGCTGTGGCCAACCTGAGCCTGGCCATGGCCAAGCTGGGCCATGAACGCCTTCAAGGTGGCCATGACCCTCTTGGGGTTGGCCATGGCCAGCCTGGCCCTGGCACGTGCTGAGGGCAGATTCTGCCAGAGCGGCAGCGTTTCCCTTTCCATGGTGTCACCAAGGTCACCGGGTTTGGGCAGGTCACGAGCTCCTTCCAACTTGAATCACAGCAGGGTCGTGTCCCAGGTGTGACAACTCACCTGGACACATCCATGACCTCCCAAATTCCAACGGGACCACAGAGCCACCAGGACAGCAGGGCCAGCAGCTGCCACAGGCTCGGCTGGGCAATAAAACATTTTTTTCTTGAGTTAAAGAAGCCCCCAAAATAGCACCTGAAACCAATAAACTTCCCTTTCAGGAACTTCTGTAATTTGAAACACACTCAAGAACAAAAAAAAAAAATCCAGAATTTTTTTTAGGTTGTTTATCAAGTAGGACTTGGGGAGGTTGTTTTTAAATCCCTTTCAGGTGGTGACTGCTGAGGAGTAAGTGGAGGGATAGGAAGGGCTGCAGGGACAAATGGGATGGAAAGCCAAGGCAGAAGGAAGGTAGGATGGGAATCTTTAGGAGCAGGTTTAAAATTATAAAATAAAAAACTGCCACGTGAAATACTGAAAGGGAAAAAATAGTGATGTTCCATAATAAAATCAAAATAACGTTAATAAATGCATTCAATAATAAAAATAAAACAAGACAGGATAAAATAAACCCCAAAACTTCTTCAATGCCAGTGAAAACCAGTTGGGGACAAGAAGTGCATGGAAGGTGCCCATCAGCTGAGCTTAAGCCCATGATCACATAAATGTGGGGAAAAGCAAAAAAATTCCACAGGAATCCCCATCTGGAACAGCTTTTGGGGCTGGGAACACTCAAGGCAGCACCTGACAAAGCAAATTCATTCAAGAGCTGCATTTTGGGTGGCCTGGAGCATCCTGGAGCTCCAGGACACCAAAATGGAGCAGGAAACACCAAAATGGAGAGGGAACCACCACATCTGGAGGGAGAATGGCTGGAAAGTGGGGAAAATTGGTGATAAAGCAACAAATATCCCTTCCCAGCCCTTCTCAGAAGAACCTCAACCCCCAAAAAAAACCCCAGCACTTGGGACAAATAGTTGGAAGTTTTTATTCATATAAAACTCATATTAAGAACATAAAAGATTCTTAAAAACAAAACAAAAAAAAACAACCCCCAAAAAACAAGGCTCTTGCGATTATTTACAGCAGTATTGCACAAGTAAAGTGGCAATTACCCTGTCCAAAATTCATCAGTGCAAAACACAAGGAAGGCAGGGAAATTGCAGTCAAAAATGCTACATACGCTGGGTCCTGCGACACGATTTAGTGATTCACGCGTTCCCACGGGATGGCTGCTCCAGGAAAACCTGGCTGGAGCAATCCCGGGGGGTGGAGGAGCCAAATTCCCACTGAATTTCACTAATGCTGAAGTCTTTGATGTGCCTAAATCACTCCTGGGAAGTGGGGACTTAGGCACTTGGAGCAAAAAAAAAAAGAAGATTAAAATCTCGTTAACCACACCACGATGGCTTTGGAAGGGGATCCAACACTTCTGGCAGGGAGGAAACCAAATCTTCACAGGAACTTAAATAAGCAGGAAATAAATATACAACATTTCTACAAGTTACAGCATTAAACAGTAGAGTGCATTAATTACACAGGGGGAAAAAAAAACAAAACCAAAAAAAGGACCTACAGTATTTACCAATTCAACTCTAAAAAAGTGTAGGAAAAAATGAGGAATTTTAAAAAAATTTTTTTTTTTAGATTTTTTTAAAAAGTATTTTTAAGCTGTACAAAACTTACAGGAGAGAAAGGAGAGGGAGTACATTGCACACAGATATTTGGCTCAGATGATGAAAATAATACGGTGCTCTACTCTAATAAATATTTGGGTATTTACAGTTTGGTGGAAAAGAGGAGAAGCAAGAACGGGATCAATCTGGTTTCCAAGGAAAACTTCATCCTTTTGGTGCAATACAGGGCACAGGCTACACTAAAAACAACCCAGAGCAGGCAGCCAACATGGCTAGGAGGAGCATAAATCCCTATTTTAAATAATTCTTCTGTTTCGAGGCTTTTTGGGGGCTTTTCCCCACTAAACCTCACAACTCCACAGGAATCCTGCTTTTTGGGGGTTCCTTTTCCTATGATTTTTTGGCTGGGAACTCCTCCTGTGGAGAAGGCCCTGGGAGACTTTGCCAATACCTTGAATTTTTTTTCCTTAAAATGAATCTGGTTTTTGTCTCCATGGGAGGACAGGGTAAAGTGCTCTTTGGTGATTCTTTGGTGTACTCCAAGGGACACATTCTGGGATGCCAAAGGTTGGGAGATCCCAAAGCACCACTTCATCCACCAGCAGCGATGGAACTCAACTGGGAGGAAAAAAAATCTCACTGGATTTCCCCCCATCTGCTACCAAGCTTTAGCCGTTTAATTTTAATTTTACCAATGGAATTCCATGGAGGCTCCCATGGGAAATCCCTGGTGGCAGCCTACAGTAAAAAAGGGCTGGCTGAGGCAGCACAGCCAGGGTGAGCCAAAGCCAGAAGCAAATCCCAAGGGATGAGGAGCAGGATCTGCCCTGGCTGAGCTCCCTCGTTATTTGAACCGCTCGCTCTCCACCAGTGCAAAGGTTCCCCCCAAAGGGCTCCAAAATGCCCTTCCCAAAACATTCCCTGCTCCTGCAACCGCTGCTCACCTTGCACTTCCAAGGAAAAAAAGGGAATAAAATTGGCAATTGAGGTTAAAACTCCCTCCATGATCCTCCAGGAGCAGGAGGGAAGGCCCCGCTCCGACCCGCCAGGCACAGCCATGCAGAGAGGGCCCACTGGGGTCTGTCCATCGTTAATTAACACTAATTATCATCCATGGCACTCAGCAGCTTCTCCCAGTGGGAAGAACCGCTCTGGGGGTGGTTGGGATGGGGTTTTCCTTCTTTTCTTTTCCTATGGTGCTGGTGAGACCAGAAACAACCCCGTGGCTTTGGGGAGCACCTGCACCAGCCTGAGGGAAGGGGGATGTTTGTGCATAGATATGGGATGGCCGGAGCAGCCAATCCCCCAAAAATGTCCGCCAGGAGACAGCGGGAACACCCACAGATCCACGGCTCTAGGGGGAAGGGGAAAGGCCCTGGGTCATGGAGCACCTGGGAAATTCTCTGGGAGGACACAGAGCAGTCAGATCCCATGGAATGTCCCGGCTGGATCCATGTTGGGTTGGCATCCTTCTGTCTGCATCCAGGTGCTCATCCCCGTCCAGACACGGAGAGGATCCCAGGAAACCACAATCTTGGAAAGCTCCTTTTTGACAGCCACGACTCACAGCAGGTCCTGCTGCCATCTCCTGTGGCTGCGGCGCTGCGGGAGCTGCTCCCTGCCTCCGGAATGGTTTATTGCTGGGTTACTCAGTCCCCCACATCTGATATCAGACACTACAGAAGTGTTTTCACACGTTTTATAGAAAGAATTTCTTTAAAAAAAGGCAACCTGGTGGCTTGGGGTTTTTTTGTTTGGTTGGTTGGTTGTGATGGTTTGGACCCTGGAGTTCGACAGCGAAGTCTTGAAATTCAGAATGGATCAAAAAAATAGAGATATCAAAACCCAAAAAAAATCAGTCAGCAGGAAATAGGCTGATTTGCATGATGCAATTTGGATTTGGGGTAGCATTAGGTATTTACAGGTAAAAGAAGTGCTGATTAAATCCCTCTGCCCTTTTTCCAGCCTTTTTGTGGGGCAAACGCCCTGGAGGCAAAGGGAGAGGGGAGGAATCCGAGTCTCTGCAAGGCAAACTGGCGGCTCTGCCCATCAGCTGGCTCAGGTTTCCCTCTTCCCCGCCATGGGGCTCATCCCACAGGATTCCAGGAACGATGACAAAACATTATTCCACATTTTCTCTGAGACCCTTTCAGAAAAAAAAGGCTAAAAAATGAATAAAAAGAGTGGAGAGAAACACCGAGTAAACACCACTCTGCCATAAAACGCCGCGGTCGGAATGGGATGTCCACCCTCATCCTGCCACGTGTCCTGGCGGAGAGGCAGGGTGGGAGCTCCACATCTGTCCGTGTGTCCATCCTTCCCGGGCTTTCCCAGCGAGGAATTCAGTCCTGGTGGCTCGGGATGCGCCCGGCGCTCACTGCAGCCTCCAGATGAGGCGGATGATGTAACGCAGCAGGCGCAGGATCACGACCTGGGGGTTTCCCACCTGGGGATCCAAGAAACCCTGGAACAAAGAGGGAGAAAAACAAAACAAAAAAAAACCAACCAAAAAAAGAGAAAAACCAAACAAAGTGGTGACTTTAGTTCCCAGTACAAATCTCCACCCCGTGCTACAAACACCTGGAAAATATTCCAGAGGCACTAAGAAAAGTGTTTAACAAAGATTGAGAATAAACCCCACAATTGTTCATGTTTTACATCTTCCACCTTTGAGCAAAGGGTCGGTGCTGCCCTCTCCCATCCATGGACATGGACTTGGGGATAGAGTGGCACCACTACAGTGCCACCAAACAGGGATGTCACATCCAGTTGGCACAGGAATTGTGCAATGCTGCCAGGAGATTTGAAACCAAGGGGCAGCCAGCCCTGCTGGGACAGTCAGGGGGGTTAGAAACCACAGGGTGGGGGGAAAAAAGTTCCAAATAAACTAAAAGTATCCCTCAAGGGAGAGAGCAGCAGGTTCTCCACCAGCCTGACCCGTAGCATGGTGGAGAACACGGGAAAAGCAAATAAAAAGATCATGAGGGTTAAAGACTCATGGAAGAGAAATGCCAAAATTATGCTTTCTGGAATGAAGAGGTATAAAAATAATTAGGGAGTTGAAACAAGACATTCAGGTTGGACATCATAAGGAATTTGTTCATGGAAAGGGTTTTTAAACATTGGAAGGGGCTTGCCCAGGGAGCTGGTGGAGGTGTCTGAGGAACAACCGAATGTGGCACTCAGTGTCTGGTCTGGTGACAAGGGGGGATCGGTCACAGGTTGGATTTGATCCTGGAGGTCTCTTCCCAAACTAAATGATTCTGGGATTCCTTGATTTTCCATCTCTGCAGCCAGCAGAGCTTGGGGCTCATGACAGCAGCCAAGGGATGCCCCCACTTCCAGGAAAAGCCTTGGATCCACAAGCCTTGTTGGGACAAGGAGTGGCTGGATGGCGAATTGCCCGATTTCCTGGTGTCTTGTCCGAGAAATGGTGCCGGGGGGAGGCCACACCCCTGGGGAACGTGACGGGGAACGTGCCAGGGAACGCGCCGGGAAGGCGGCCCCGACCCGTCCGACAGCCCCGACCTGCCCGGCGAGTGCGGCTCTGGCAGGGCTGCAGTTCCCCATTTCTAACCTCGGGCTGAAAGGGCAAACCCCAGAGCCAGGCGGGGCCGGCGGGCACGAGCCCTTCCACCTTCCCCTCGGGAGCCGAGAGACGCTTCCAGAGGGGAAAAAGGGCCTTTCCACAAAGCACCTCAGGGATGATAATTAAACAATGGCTTAAATGCTCTGAAACCTCCCCAGTTTTGCCTGCGAGGAGGCAGAATTTGTCACGTGCTGACTGCACCAGGTACGAAGTGTTTTTAGGGTCACGCATGACGTCCCCTGCTCGTGTCACCTGAGCAGGCAGGACGTGTCCTCTGCGTTCCGCTCCTCGCCCCGGGCCAGCCCCAGGTTGGAATTGCGGCCACGGTGCTGGGAACAACTTCATGCCAACCTGGGGGATGCTCCCTGCACCTCATCTTGCTGCTGCCTGGGAAACTGACCCGTTCCCATTAAATTCACCCCCTTATCCACCACAGGGTTGTAGGGAGCAGCAGGACGTGCCCAGAGATTTCCAGCACCAAAGGAGCTGGGATAACGCTGGCTGCTCCTCACAAACCCGTTCTCACAAGCTGCTCCAAATTTAAGGCACCACTGTGGGAGGCAGGGAGGAGATGGGAGAAGGGATGAGGGTGGTCAGGCACTGAAAAGGCTCCCCAGGGAATGGTCACAGCCCCAAGGCTCCCAGAGCTCAAGGAATATATGGAAAATGCTCTCAGGCACAGGGTGGGATTGCTGGGGCTCTGCAGGGCCAGAAGTTGGATTTAGATGATCCTTATGGATCCCTTCCATCTCAGGATATTCCATGATATGGCACTCTGCATTTCTTCCAGCTCTTCCAGATCTGCCTGCTGCTACCAGGTGCCTCCAGCCTCCTGGACAGCCTGATCCTTCCCTTTCATTAGAAAATGTCCTTTCATCCCAAAAAGCAGCCACTTTGCATCACAAGGGATCAGCCTGGATGGGGGAGGTTGGAAGATGCGCATTTTGGATTCTGGATTGGGGATATCAGCTTATCACCATTTTGTTGCAGGTCAGGAATGCCAGAGCATTTGGGAAAAGTGGAGCATGTGGAGATGATGTGGAAAAAGCAGGATCAGGGCAGCTTGACCCCCATTTTGCAGGAAAGCCAACCCTGGCAGCAGTGAGGAAACACTGCGGGAGCGATCTGGGAGCCGAAGAGGATAGATAAGGATCCAGCAGCCAGCATTCCATCACCAACACTGCTCCTGGCTCCTCTCCCACGGACAAGCCCGAGTGGATGGAGGGAATCCACAAGCAGGGACACGCAGCCGTCGGGAACACTTGGCAGCCGAGTTACCAGCGAGCTCCTCTTGCTTCACCCCCTGGGCTTGGGATTGGGCTTTTCGTTGGCATTACTGCAGCGAGTGGGGTTGCAACACCCAAGGTGAGCGGGTTCGTGGGCTTAGAAAAACGCTTTCAAAACAGTCTTTGCAAGAGAAATAAGTTCTGGGACCGAGTTTCTTCTTTGCAGCAGCTGGGATTTGGGAGCTGGGCATGAAATGCCACTGAATGCTTCCCTAAAAGTGATGGTGCTGGGCATTGGATCCCCCAAAACCTTCCCTGCCTCTTCACTTTGAGAAGTCTCCTTGTCACCACCAGGTCCAGGCCCAACCCAACACCTCTGCCCCAAAACCCTCATGCAAACCTGGTGCCCTAAAGCCTCCAGCCCCAGTCCCAAGGTTATTTTTAATTGATTTAAAGGTTATTTGTCATTGATTTGAGGCCGCCGCCACCGCTGATTTGCCTGGTCCGGGCCCCCCCTCCACCCGCGCAGCCTTTTCTCCGTCTGAGTGAACGAAACGCTCACTGCAGAGAGAGTTTCCAGAGATGATTCAGCTTTTCCCTTTGAGAGAAATGGAGAGTGAAGAGGGGAAAGTTACCCTGCGTGGACAATAGGAGGCATTGAACTCGTCCCCGATGCGCCGCAGCTCCTGCGCGATCCAGATTTCCGGCTGCACCTCTTCGGCTGGAGAGTGGGATTGCCACCGGGAAGCTGCGTGAGATAAAACGGGAGAGCTGGAAACCCAGGAACAAGAACAAATTGTATGGAATTTACTCTATAAAACTCTGTAGTAACCCATTCACTCTTGCCATTTTATTCCTGTTTTAATTCCCTTAAATTCAGGTAGCACATGTGGCACAAGTGGGATTCACTGTACACAATGTGTGCCACAGGACAGGCTTTTATTCCTTATTTCTATATTACTAGGCTTTTCTTTATTCATTTTTTTATTATAAGATACCCATGGGAGCACCTCCAAGCTTTGGTCCCTCTTAAACAGGGATAAAAGCCAAGATGCCACTCTCCAATTTCCATCCCTCACCAAAACTCCTCTTCCCCCTCTTCTTTTTTGCCTTCAGCAACAACTCCTTTCCTAACCTTAAAAACCCTCTGTCTGGATATTTCCATCCAGTTCTAACATTTCTTCCCCAAATCATCCTCCAGTGCCCAACAAGGAAAACCAATGGGTTTGCCATAGGGAAGAGAAAGCCACAGTCGGATTTGTATGTGGAGAACCCTCACTTCCAGCAAATCCAAGTGCTGGCTTGAAAGAGAAAAGGAGGAGTTAATGTATTAATTATACTGCAGGATACATAATTATTTAGGTCTCCATCTTAAGAAGTTATTAAACATGTGATAAATCCTCCAAATAGCCAGGGGAAAAAAAGGAGACAGGACCATGTACGGTACCAGCACCGCCTCATCCCCCTCCCATAAACTGCAGGATCTGAGCAGGATTTGTAGCCTTAAGGAATATATTAAAAAAGAAACCCAACAAACTAAAAAAAATAAAACAACCCCACACAACTGAAAAAAATTACTGCACAAAACAAAGCAGTGTTTTGGCATGGCAGCTTCAGAGGAATCACAAGGGAACGGGAATAGCTTCCAATCTTCCAAATATTCAAAGGATTAGTAGGGCAGTA
>VZTJ01003792.1:607346-635111 GCA_013397795.1 Orthonyx spaldingii | reverse complement strand
CTCCCCAGAGCACTGTGTACTGATACCTTTACCCTTCCCGCCCTGCACCGTGCACTTACACCTTACACACACAGTACACACCCCACTGGGTTCACACACCCCTACACACACCCCGTGTACTGCGGGTGCTCCCGCACCTGCACGCCCCTTACACACCCCAGGCACACCTTGTTGCACTCCTGTGCACGCACACCTCACACCCACGTGCTTGCTCTTCACACACACCTTGAACACACACACCTCTGCTGCAGGGCACCTCCCTCACCCCACAAACACTCCACAACCCCCGCTGCTGCACCTCTTGCACACACACGGGTGCTGGAGCATCCCTCGAGCACCAGCAGCAGCATCTCCATCCCATGAAAAAACACAGCTGTGGAGAGGAAGGGCTGTGGAAAGGAAGAAGGACCATGGAGAGGAAGGACCCGGCTCATCCGCCACAGAGGCTGAACGCTGCTGCTGGAGCAGATGCTGGGGTCCCACATCCCACCCCAGTGTCCCCCACCCCAGCCAGGGATGGTCCCACATGCTGCTGGAACATCCCTGGCTGTTCCAGCTCTGTTCCCACCCCCTTCACACTGCTCCAATGGGATGGGAAGGAAAAGGGTCTGTGGGGATTCTAGGGGGCAAAAATAATTTGGGCAATTTATTAGGAAGACACATTAGGGAAAAATTTGAAGGCAGGAGCCAGGAGAAGAAGGGAAAGGCTGAAGGGTCTGGCCATCACCTTTCCATACTGGAAAAGTAAGGGAGAAGCAGGGCTGAAAACCAGGCTTGTTCCTCTTTTCCCAGCCCTCCAGCAGTGGTACCCACAGCGCAGATACTGGTGGGACTTCACAACGCCCTGCTTCCCTCGGATTCAGGAGCCACCTGAAGCTTTTCCCCTCAGCTGAGGCCTGTGGAGGATCCCATGGCACTGAGGCAGAGCGAGGGGGACATTCTGGAGGCACTGGGGCTGCTGGGACACGGGCCCAGCTGGCAGACGTTGAGTCTATTTTCTCCTCCTGGGTCGTTTTGGTTTCTGTGTGGGCGGCTCACGAGAGCACAAAGGGGATGGGGAACAGCCCGGCCTTTCCAACACCCAACCTTGAGCTGGCCCTTCTCCTCCTGCCATGGGGTTTTTGGAGAGCTAGGACAGGCACCAAGTGCATTTTCCCCCTGTGAATCACGGCTCCAGCCTCCTGGAACAAATTCGTTTCGACGTTATCCTTGTTCCTCTTGTCATGAGCCATCTCAAAGGAATTTGCACCAAAGCCGATCCCAAAAGTCCTTCATTTTCGGCACTGTGGGCACAGATGGAGAGAGGGGGAGTTGAAAACTGCCCCTCAACACTGCCTTGTGCCTACAGCATCCATCCCCAGCTCCCTGGGAATGCTTTTTGGGAATGCTTCATCCCAGCCCTCCTACGGACCCACTGGCATCCATGTGCAGGGAGCTTTCCCATGTCCCACATGGAAATGAAGAGGGGGAAAGGAGAGGGATGGAGGAGGATGGTGGGAATCTCATGCTCCTGCAGCATCCCAGTAGTGGTATCTCCCAGCCAGCCTTCTCTCTGTGCCATCACGCAATCACTTAGGTTGGAAAAGACCTCCCAGATCATGGAGCCCATCCCAATCCCAGCCACCGGGAAGTGGACAGGGAGGAGGATGGAGCAAAGGAGATGGTGCCTGACTGGAGGGAAAGGACTCCTGACACTGCCCTGAAAACCCCCAGGGAAAACCACCCCCAGCCCCTCCTCCCCGCCCAGCAGGTGCTCACTAAACCCCTTCTGAACTCAACAAAGCACCAACGGAAAAAAGTGACACCTTGTTCTCCTCCTTCTCCTCCAACCATCATGATAAATGTTACTTCACTCGTGCTGCCAGATAAAATCAGGTTCAAGCCTCAAGTGTGAGGCTGTCTGAGCCAGGCTTGGAGCCTGACCTTTACTGCGCTCCCAATTTCAAACACCAACCCAAAATCAAACCCTTTGTCATCAGCGTGGGGGTGCTTGAATGGCAAAGGTTGGATAGAGATAAGAACAGGTGGGTTTGCTAAATAAATGCATATTTTAGTTAAAGAAACTCCCAAACCCTCTCTGTGGGATGTCACTGCTCTCCACACATCCGCAGCAGTGATAGTGATGTGGTGACAGACCAAGGGACAAAGAATGGTCCCGTTGTGACCTGGGTGGTCCCTGGGCTGGGCAGGGGTGGCACTTGGATTCACTGCTGGCACCATTGAATTTGGGACCTTTTAAAGTGTATTCAGAGTTATTTATTGTTCCTAATGAGGCGAGTGACATTGCCGTGGGTGACTCTAAGGCCCCAAGGAGGAGGACCAGGACTGCTCTTCATTAGCATCCTAAAATCACTAAAATCACTAAGGTGGCTGAAGCTTTTAAGAACCTCACACTTTATCCTTTCTAATACCTTCAAAGCCATAACTGACAAATTTGGCCAGGAATCACGGGGACATGGCAGCGGAAAGGGCTTGGCCAGAGCTGAGTGGTGACGGGCCACCACCAGCACGGGATGGAGGAGCTGGGAGAGAGCCCCAGACCCCAGGGGGGGCCCCGGCTCGGTGGCAGAGGGTGAAAAATGAGTAAACCTGGGTTTTCTGCAGAAGAAAAGGCAGAGCCACCCACCCACGCGCCAGGAAATCTCTCCTCTCCGTGTGGGTGGTGGAGGCCCCGAGATGAGTTATCTCTAAAGGGCGACTCTGGGGATACCTAGAGATCTTCAGCGGCGTGGAGCCGGCGCGTGCCGGTGAGGAAATATCACCCTGCCAGCTGGGCCTTGGGCTTCACTTGTGGTGTCTTTAACAGCTTGGTTTAAATCAAGTAGAAAAGCAGAACCTCTACCCCACTGATCCATTTTTACCCCTCATGGGATGGTTTTAACCTTTGTCCTCCCTGCTTGCCATGGGATGATGGTGGGGCGGGGGCAGGAGCAGGTGGCTGGTGCAGGGGGCTGTTTTTAAGGGTGTTTAATGTATAATAGCAGCATTTATGAAGGGGAAAGCTGCAGCTAAAAGTTCCATCGTGCTCATAATGCTCTGAAAAGTGCTCCACATATCCCTCTGCATTATATGAGGAACTAAAAATATATAATTTACAATATAGATCTAAAAACTTGAGCCTGGCAGAGATTTTGGCCTGGCCAGAGAACAGCTGGCTCCGTCTCAGCTCGTAAAAAAATGCAACTGAGGGGAGAAAGGGAACAAAACCGCCACCCCAGCATCCAATGTTTATGTTTCCACCCGCTCCGAGGTTGCTGCAGCTGATCTGCCTCCCGGTGCAACTCACTCCAGCTGAGTCAGGAACCAGCTGCTTCAGATCAAAGCCCAAGGCTTTTCCATGTGCCGCGGGAAGCAGGCTGCTTCCAAGGGGAAGCTGAGAGGTTCTGCCATCAGAGCAGGGAGAGGAGCCCCAGCTGCAGGGAGAACTGCAAACCCCAGGAGAACTAACACATCCCTGCTTGCTGCATCCCAGCTCTTCCTGACTATCCCAAGCTGTACCAGGTTTCCAGGCCCACCGGGGTTTTCCAACTGAACCATTTAAGCAGAGGACAAACACCCCTGAAACAGAAGCAGACAGAGGGAGAATAGGAAAGGCTGTTGTCTCCCTCCTGTGGGGAGATGCAAAAATCAAATTAATGCCCTCTCCTCCCTTGGGGGAGTTGCGCTGCTAAAATATTCCTTTTGAAGGAACACTTTTTTCCCGAAAATTCTGCCAGGGTACAGACAAATGAGAGACATTTGTCTTCTGGTTTTCCCCTGAGCTCGAATAATAGTGTGGGGAGAGGTCAGAACTAGAGGTGCTAAGGGTGGGTTCAGTCCTGTCCAACCTAAATCTGACCTGCAAATCTCCGTTTCTTCCATCCTAGAAATTCCTAAGGACAGGTGGAGCAGGAAGAGCACAATCCAAACAAACCCACAGCCTCCCAAACCAATTAACAACTCAATTTAGCATATTTTCCCCCCCAAAAAGCTGCAAGCCATCATGGCTGAAGTCAACTCCAAACCCATTTATTATTTAAAACCAAGTTATTACAAAAAGATTCCACACCCATAAAACCCCAAGTCCTTGGGAACTGTGCAAACTCAACCATTATTTCCGCGAGCGTTTGTGCTCAATGAGCAACACGATGAGTCTGTTCCGAAGGAACTTGATTTCCTTCGCGTAGGACCTGCAGAACAAATCCTTGAGCTTCTGGCGCAGGACTCCCAGGGAAGGCAGGTTGTGGCAGCTGGGAATGTTCAGCAAGCTCTCAAAGAACTCTTTCCACAGCTCAGCGTTGGCAAGCCTGCAAAAAAGGATAAGAAAGCATCAAAAAAAAGCTAAATTCAAGTGTTAAAACTTTATACTCTGCTCCCAGTTCGAAAAGCTGTGACAGAACCAAACCTCAGAGCACTGTGGTACTAATGTGGGTTTCTAGGAAATCTAGGCAAAGATTTGGGGAATATTTTGGATACCCACCTCCTGAAGGTTCCCTCAGGCTTCCAGACTCCGTTGTCGTCCTTGAGGTGCATGTACGTCCCGAAGAGTAGGCAGTACACGGTGGCTGCGATCCCAAAGTAGTCTGCCTAAACCAAAACCACACCCGTTTTGTGTCAAAAATACACCCAGAGCACTAAAAACAAGCTGAAAACACCCTGTGGAGGGGGAGAAGCTCTGCAAGAGGCCACAGCTCTGGTACAATCCAATTTCCCGGCGCTCAGGAAGCTCCGAGATTCCAGGCCATCCCTTACCTGGTAGTTCCATGGTTTGTTTGTCAGCATTTCCACACACTGGAATCCAGATGTTTCACACCGGGCAGTGAAGGCTGTTCCCTCAGGGAAGAGCTTCATGTCGATGCTCTGGCCCAGGTCAATGAGGGTCAGGCCGTGGCAGAGCCCATCGATGTCACACGTGTCGTTGTCCAGGAACCTTCAACCACGACAAGAAACAACCCCTCAGTGTCTCCAGGCTCCGGTACGGTGACACGTGGTGACAACAGGAGACACTTGCCTTTCTCCCAGAATGAAATTGTCAGGCTTGATGTCCCCATGGATGATTTTGCAGCTGTGCAGCTCCTCCACCATGTGAAGGATTTTGACAGCAAAGTAGATGACGAGGCCTTGGGGCATCACCTTCTCCGGGAGCTTCTTGTAAAGGTTTACGGCATTCTGGAAGCCAGAGACACACAGCACGGATTAAGGAACAACATATCCCCAAAGAATGTAAATCAAGTGGAGGAAACACTCCAAAAGAGCAGAGATGCTCCAGAGCAGGAGCAGGTGGCACTCACGAGCAGTGTTCCGTAGTTGTGGAGCTCCCCCACCAAAATGCTGCCGTTACGGAAGACGTGGGCGGAATAGAAGTGGATGTAGAGGTGGCGCACGCTGGGGCTCAGCCTCTCCAGCAGCTGGGTTGCAATGTAGAACTCCCAAGGGTTGGCGGGTTTCTGGACCTGGAAGAAAGAAGGGGATTTCCTGGGAAAATCTGGGAGCAGTAAAAGCTGGAGTTGCTCTCAGGTTGGGTTTTATTGTTGGTTTTTAATGGAAGATCTGGCATTTTCCCTCTTGACCAAACTTATCATAGAATGGTTTGGTTTGGGAGGTACCTTAAGGGTGATCCAGTTCCATCCCCTGCCATGGGACACCTTCCACTATCCCAGGTTGCTCCAAGTCCGGACTAACCTGGCCTTGGACACTTCCAGGGTTGGGGCAGCCACAGCTTCTCTGGGAAAATTGTGCCAGAGTCTCCCCATCCTCACAATAATTAACCTCAGGTGATAAACTCCATGATTAATCCTCTCCAATCAAGGCTTCGATCCCATGCCACAATTCCACACACTCCTTATGTATTCCTGATGCTCCAAAGAAAACATAAATCACCTTTCTGTCCTGAAAAGGTTTCACTTCAGGAATTAAAGAGGGGTTTTAATTTTCCTGAAGGACTAAATGTTGGAGAGAAGATCCACAAAAAGGTCCCAGAGGCAGATCTGACATGGAAAGGCCAAGGATGTGTGCAAATCCACCCAGGGGGAGGGTCAGACTCCAGGATTATTCCAGGACAGCTGTTGTGGCCCAACACCACTGACCTTGAATATCACTTTCTGATTGTTCTGGGGGTTGCTGGCATCCAGGATGGAAGCTTGGTAGACTTGGGCAAAAGCTCCCTTTCCAACTAAGCAGTCCATGTGGAATGAGCTGGAACCTTTAAGAGATTAATACAGAATCCTGCTTGCCAACTCCAGAGAGGAAGAACAGGAGAAAAAAGAGAGAAGAACCAGCCTAAATGAATTATTTAAGCCCAGATCCAGTCTTTCCCTACAAATCTCTTCCAGCTAGGAACAAGACAGAACAGGAGTGCTGGAGGTACCACACACTCAACCCCAGTGTTTCTATTTTTGCCTGACCCCCTGGAAGCAGTCAAATTCCAAAGGGCATGCCCTGAAAAGTAAACACTAATGTTTAAATCCCACAGGGATGTTGCAATCCTTGTCCTACAGCTTTTGTTGACACGGGCCCGCTGCTGTTCCACACAAAGCTGGAGAGCTGGGTCCCAGTTTACAGGGAAAAACTGGGAAAAATGCCTCATCCAAAAGGCTCGTGCTACAAAAGACAAACGAACCAACCCCAGGCCTAATTCCCAACCTGAGGCTGAGATAATCTGGATATACACACACAAGGAAGCTGAATTCCAACATACTTCCAAGAAATTCTCCCAGAAAAAGCTTCAAGAAATGCTTGACAACGAAGAGTTTGGAGGAGCTCTTACCCAGAGAGAGTTCAGCCTTCAGTGTGATGAATGGAAGAGGAGATTTCCACTCAAAGTAGTTGGCGTAGGTGTGGAGCTGTTTCGGAAGCTCCGACAAGAATTTGCCAATCAATTCCTTGTCCCAAGGGTTCTCAACAAGGACTTCATGGAAAAAAGGGAAGTGTTTAAGCTCTGAGTGTCATTTCAAGTAGGTAACACAAGCCTCAGCTTGAATGGGCATCACTGATTTAAAGAAAATAATAAACCAAAAAAAACCCAGGTGGGATAAGTGAAGTATTCTGTGATTTTGACACTCCAGCTTTTGCACCTGCCCAGAAATCCAGAGGCTCCCATAATGTTTGAGCCTTGGCAAGCCCAGAACGTGTCAGGATTCCGAGTATTCCTGCACTTTGGAGTATCCTTGGCATCGTGCAATCCAGGCACAACCCACACCCATCCCTCCTCACCATCCCTCACAGGTGAGCAAGGACTTCTCCTTGCACGAAGCACGGAATTGCTCCCTCCAGTGCACAAAGCACTGCCCTTGGAATCCAGGGAAGAAAACCGGGGAATGCTGGGTACCTGCAGGTCTCGCACTCCAGGCTGTCCTGTCCTGCCCAGCTTCACACAGCTTCTCCTGGGAAGTTCTATCCACCCCAAGGGAGGAGGAATATCCAGTTCTACTTGGAGCTGTCTGCTCATGCAGCCGTTGGGAAGCAGCTACAGCAAATCCCTGGATTCCATTGCCTTGTTTCAGGATGTTTCCATAAGGCTCCCTCTGTTCTGGGATGTGTTCGAGAACAGAGCTACAAATTTAAACAAAATATTATTAATTATGAATAATATTATAATATTATGAACCTTCTGCTTGGTGGTCTGGCACCTGCAGCAAGCAAAAACACCACCATGGCCAACATTGGGGTGAATAAAATGGAATTTTCTTTGGAAAATTAGATTTAGTCAAGCCATGTTCCCCATTCATGTTCAAGTTCATCAAGAGAAGAAAACAGTGGATTTTTGTCCAGTTAATTTTTAATTTCAGTGGGGCAAAACTTAAATCCTGGAAAGATTTTTGAGGCATAGTCACCAAACCCAGGCCCATTTCCCCCAGAGTGCTGGGATGAGCGTTGGGCAGCGCCAGGCTGACACATATACAGTGGACAACCTTGGAAAACTTGCATTGGGAGCAGCTTACCTTAACTTCTTGGTTTTTGGCTGCCTGTGCAGTTCTCCAGAGAATTCCAAATCCATTTGAGGCAAGTTTTCCCCACCAGCTGAACAAAGGGGGCAGGAATAAGAGCAAATCAATGTTTATTTCCCCAAAAGCAGGAATATTTGTAGTATTCTCACCCAGCAGCTCTGGAAGCTGCTGCCACAAAAACCAGAACTCAACAAAGCCTCATTTCAAACATCCAAGTTAAAATAACAGCTGGATTTCTCCAGGGAGCAGATTCCAAGACTTAAGAGGGGCCAAGCAGCATAAAGGTGCTCCCAGATGGGATTCAGCCAATGTTTGGATATTCTCAACCCCTTGGAATACTTCAGCAGCAGCAGCTGGACACACAAAGCCTCTCTTGTTCCTCACCACCTCCTCTTATCCCAATTAAAAATCCTTGAAGAGTTGATGAGCTGCTGTTCCACAGGGAATGTGGACTCAGGAATGGCAGCAGTGGGAGCCACACCCGGGTGTGATTTGGGTAGAAACGGAGTCGTGAGGCACCAAATTCAATGTTTTCCACCCAAAATATTCCTTATTTTACCTCTGGCCTCCAAAGGGGGCCGGGAAGGAGCTGCCAGGTAATTGAAGGGTGTAGACATGAGCTGGGCAGCTCGGGCAAAGTCCCTGGTGTTGTCTGGACTGGGAGCCAGGGCTTTGTTGCTGCAGGGGCCATTCCACACTGTGTAATCATCCCGCAGGAATTCTGTGGTCCCCGTTTCTTCCTAGGCAGGAACAAAAAAATATAAAGATTTGAAATTAAACCGTCAAAATTATCCTGAAACATAACAGAAACCCCACGTTTCCATGGGTTTGGACTAGGTTTGAATGCTGGTAATGATCAAAGCCACAAGAAAATGCCAGACCACCAGGAATTGCCATGAGAACCTGGAAAAGCCAATCCCATGGGAAGGGATAACTTCTATCCAAGTTTTGTCCGCCTCCTTGGCTATGGAAGCTGGAAGGTGACTGCTGGAAGATGAAACATCTCTTTCTCCCCCAAACTGATGCCAAATCCACACATTTGAGTGGTGGAGTTCTCCATTAGTTTTATGTCAATCAGTAGTCAAAAAAGCTCATCCCGTTGGCAGGAAATGGGAAGAGGTATCCAGCCTTCAGCTAGGTATCATTCCTAGGAATATTGTGGGATTGGGATAGAGCAGAGGTGAATCCAGCCACTCTGGTAACCCCCATAAGCGCATAAGCCACTTGCAAGGCTAATCCCTGCAGGATCACCACTCACTTCTGCTGCACAGTCAGTCAAGGGACGTTCTCCAAAAGTTCTGGGCTCCTCTGGTTTGTTCTTGTGCTGTGGGATCCTGAAAAATGATCCAGAAAGTTTAGAACAGCTTTTCCCCAGGAGCCTTCCCAGGCAGGCTGATCACAACAGAGGTCTGTTTGTTTTAACTTGGATTTTTAATTTTTGTTGTTGTTGTTGTTGTTGTTAAGAGCCCCATTTGCAGCAACTCGGAGAAGCTGCAGCAGCTCAGAGTTGTCCCCAGGTTCTCCAGAGAACGAAGCCTCCCAAGCACTGTCCAAACAGGGAAGTTGTGCAATCCCAGAGTAGCAACTCCTGCTTTTCTCATGCCACTCCAGGCAGCTGCTACCAGTTGTATCTGAGCCAATCCCAGCACAGCCACAGCAAACTCCTGTGGAATGGGATCGATTTTCTCCATGATTTTTCAGGAGCTGGGCTCAGCTGCTCCTTCTTCCCTCCTTACCCGCCGTTCTCCTTCTCCTCCTCATCCTCAAAGATGGCAAACGCAGGAGTGACAGGGACAGCAATGCTGGTTTGCAAACATCCACCAGGCTCTGACAACAAAAAATAACACCTGTTATCTCCACCCAATGAAGATTACTTAAACAGCCACATTCTCCCCCCTGTCCAGGCACGTGATTCTCAGGGCTCCATCCAGCTGCACCTGCAGAATTCCCACTCCAATCACCTTTCCTATAAACTCTTGGAAAGATTTTTCCAGCCCAAACCCTATTGTGAAATCTCACTCCTGTAAAGCCCCTGGGTTTCAGATTGGCTTCACTCTTACAGCAAGGACTGGTGGGAGATGTCAATGTGCAGTAAAGGATGGAATTCCACGGACTGGGAAAATAAAGAGCACACACCACTTTTTCTGCAAAAGGCTTCAAACTGTTCCTCGCTGTCATCCAGGGGAGATGGCTCAGGCAAGAAGGGTATTTGGAACATATCCATGAGAACACCTAAGAAAGACAGAAATAAAAAAGGAATAAATTATAAAGGAATAACACTCCCAGAAAATGAAATTTTCAGAGGTTCTTCCATTGTGTGGTAGTCAAATCAAATGCCAATTAGCTCTAACAGCCTTAAATGCTAATTAATGATAATATTCTTACAATTTATCAGCAGTCAATAACCAATTACTCCTCCCTCTTGCATTTAAACACCTTGGACAACTGAACAGACACAGGAAAGGCAAATTTGGCCAACACACACTTGGGAATGCCAGGCCCTTTTTATCACCTCTCCGAGGTGAGATTCCAAATTTCTTAAGGGAGCAAATTCTACTTTAATTTATTGGATTTTTGGAAAGCTTAGGTATTTGGAAAACTAATGAGTGCCACCGCCTTTTTGGGTTTATTTTTTTCGTTTTTATTCAGCTCAGCATCAACCAGAGCTGACTATGGACTTCCAAATTAGTCTGGTTTAGGTCTTCACCTCCAAAACAGGATTCCCTGAGAAAAGCAACTCAGACAATACACTCCCAAAGAAGACTGGCAGTGATTTATCCAGGAATTGATGGGCTGTGGCTGCTGGGATGTTGTTAAAATATTGACTTCTGGTCAGAAGTTTTGGGTCACCCAGAGAATCCCCACAGACAATTCATGATTTAATGTCATTTTCCTCTTTGAACGGTACATATGCCCATCCCTAGAGAGCTCCCTTGGCTAGAAAAGGCTCCACTGACATTTCCAGGGAAGACCCCAGTAGCTCCAGGGGAAGGAAAACTTTATTCCAGACCTTACCCAAGGCTTCCTTCGTGTGTACCGTGGGTGACGGCTGCACCTTGAAGGGCGTTGTTGTCCCCATTGCTCCTCCCAGTGAGGTGTTGGGGGTGGCTTGGGAAACATTTCCAGAGGCAAAGGAGGAATTCCCAGCTCTGGAGGCTGGAAAACACAATGGCAAGATCATTCCTGAAGGAGCCTGGAATTGTTTATGAGCATTCCAGAAAAATGTTAGTGAGGGAAATAAACAAGTGGAACGGCAGCGATGCAGAATTTGGGGAGATTTTGGCTTGTTCAGAGATTTGCATGGCAGGTTCCCAAGGGAAGCTGCCCTGAAGGGCAAGAGGGACCTGGGACAGCTGGGTGGCCTCTGAGGAGTCCATCTGCAATTCCCAGGAATGCTCTGTCCCAACACAGAAAGTGAAGCAGGAAGCCAGCGAGGACAAACAGCCATTCCCAACTGCACTCCAAAAGGAACTGCTCAGAACATGGGAACAGGGACTGGATCCATGAAAGGGATAGAGAGACCCTGCCCAGACATGCAGGGATGGAGTTTGGGAAGTCAGGAAGCTTTGCCAGGGTTGGAACCGGTGCCCACATGCAGTTAATGATTCCCAGCTAGGAACAGCCACACCAATGGCATCAGTCTCCTTCCAAAGGTTCCTCACCTTCCTTCACATCCACAGCAGGAGTTAATCCAGTAGATCCCTTGTTAGAGGACCTTCAGAAGAAAGAATCAGAACATTACCTTGGCATAAAAGGTGAAAATCCCACTTTAACCCCTATTTCAACGAAGTGAGAGGTCCTTTACTAGAGATCACCCCAGAAAGTTTCTCCCACAGCTGCCAATACCCTGGCAGGCAGCAGAGTCCTTTAAAAAGGCTAAAATGTATCAAATACTCTACTGGGACACAGTTTGCCTCCAAGGAATTCCATAATATGGGTGAACAACTGTTCCCACCTTGGCCAAGCCCACTGAGCCAGCCTTGCTTTGCCAGCCTGGGCTTCTCCCTCTGGCCCCCAGTTTTGTGGCCAAGTCCCACAGTAAAAGTGCAGGAGAGAAATACCAGCACTTTTTATCTTTCTCTGGAGATCTTGGAGTGGGATCTGCAGGAGCAAAGCACATCCTGGGGTTTATGGCCAACCAGGCATTACACACCAAATTTCCTCTTATTGCAATTAAACCATGGGGTAAAAGGAATTAAAAACGGCCATGAGAACTTAAGTTTGATCTAAGCTTAATAAATACTGGTTTCAGGTCAGGTTTTTTTTTCCAGAAGGGGAAGAAAGGTTTATTTTTAGCTACTTCTCAGCTCCCAGTGTGGACCCTGAGGACACAGCTATAGAGGAGGAGCCTGTTCACACTCACAGTTCTCTGGCGCTCCGAGGCAGAGCCAGGTCGGGATGAGCCTGTTCCTGAGCTGGAGCAGCACTGAAGGGAGGGTGCAGCAAACTGTTCTGGAGCTCCCCAAGCCCTGCCCGAGCTCCAGCTGGGTTCTTCTGCTCCGGTGCTTCCCAGGGGGAGGCAGCTGGGATGTGGTGGCCGAGGGGCTTGGCTGGCTGCGGGGTGGGAGCAGTGGCTGCTGGCACCAGGAGTCGGGGCTGCTCCGGCACCAGAGCTTGGCACTTTGGCACATCCAGCCCTGGAGCAGGTGCCACCCAGTTCCCTGGGGTGTGGGATGTGCTGGGCCTCAGAGGTGGGGGCACCTTTAGGGATGAGAAGTGGGATGAGAAGTGTTCTGTGACACCCAAATTCCCCCCAAACACAGCCATTCCCATTTTCCCTGCCACTTCCACGTGATCAGAATGTAACAGAACCTTTAGAGATGAGAAACACCCAAAATCCACCCCCCTCCAGTACAGCCATTCCCATATTCCCTGTCAATTCCACGTGCCCAGAACCCAAGAGAACTTCCAGCTGCATCACAAGCTAAACTGTGGAGAAGCAAAGCCACACTTTGGGGTGAAACCTTTAAAATCTGAGTATTGCAAGTTGTGCCAGGTTCCCACAGTGGTATCGCAGCCTCAGCCTCCAGACTGGATTAACAACCAACCCTGGTTCCTACAGCCTGGCTGGATTTTGTGGGATAAGCCCAGGCAGAGCATTCCTGTCCATCCCAGAAGCCACTCACCACCCTCTGGTTTGGCTCAGCTGCTGCTTCCAGTGTCGTTTCCTCCAGGCTTCTGGAAAGCTGGGTGAGCTGGTCCAGCTTCTGCTGCAGGGCTTGGAGTTCCAGGACTGCCGACTCCTTTTTCCTCATGGAATCTTTCTTCTCTTCCTCTGAGGATTGAACAATGATAACAAATGAACATACACGGTCTGTACAACGTGCTGATGGCTCACTCTGCCTCCTGTCTCCTCAGCAGAGACACCACCAACTGAACAGAGGAGCCCAAGGGATGAGCTTAACCAGGCAACAGCCATTTGGAGAGCTGGAAAAAGGAGGATACCCAATTTCTGCTGCCTCCTGAGGAGCTCGTATTTCCTGAAGTATCTCTTGGCCCTCAGCTCCTCGAAGGAGAGCTCGGAGCCCTCGCACAGGAGCAGGTTCTTGTCGTACATCGGGACCTGCTCCCAGCCCGCGGCGCCCAGCGGCGCCTTCGGCACAACCTCGGACTTGGAGATGTAGGTCACGTAGTTCCTGGAGGGAAAGGGAGGAAAGGGTCAGGGTTGGGGGATTTATCCCAGGAGGGAGCTCATTTTCCCACAGTGGGACTTTAAAAGGACCACCTAATCACTTACACTTCTTTCCCAGCAGCACAGGACTGGGAACCAGCAGCATCCAGACCCTAAAGCAGGGAAATAAAACACCAAAAATTAAAATCAAATAAAATTCAAGCAGCACAACTGGCACAGAATCCATTGCTAACATTATTCCTTTGATTCTGGGAATGTGTCAAGGCACTGAGTGTGTCCCAGTGCTTCCCAGATAAGACATTCCTATGGAGATGTGATGCTTGCAGCAGGAAAACAGCAGCAATATCATCTCAGTGTCAGTTTTGAGATACACCAGGTACAGTCACTCTATCCTCATTCAACCAACCTCACCAATCTAAACTCTACATGAAACATCTTTCCCACATAATTCATAGTTTACCTGATTTTTGCAGGGATTAGGACTTGAAACACCTTTTGGGGGAGCCATTTGATTTGCAGCATGGGAAGTCTGAAGTGGCTTTACAACAGCAGCATCTGGAAAGCACAACAGAAATATTTTCTACTCATTAATGAGTAAAAATCGTTTGTTTCCTCCTTTGTGAATTTTGATTAACTTGAAGCACTGGAAAATTAATAACTTGTTTTGCATACACTGCCCTTAAGAAATTTTTAGGTAAGCAGAGGGAAAATTAAGTGGTTTCTACAGGGAATTTTTCATCAGTGACAAAACTCACTCATTGAGGTAAAAAATTCTTTTAGTGCAGCTACAGATCAAACAGGACTCTTCATCCTCACCTTGCAAAGGAGGATTCCGAGGATCATAATTCTGCAGGGAGCTAAATTGCAAAAAAAACCCAGTTATTATCATGAAATCACCTGTCCCTTGCCCTTCCCCACTTCCCAGCAACCTTGGATTTCCTTGTACAACCATGCCATGGAATGCAACACTGGAAACCATGATTCTTACTGTATATGGATATCTCCACAGCTGCAAAACTAAAGAAGCCTGCAAGATGCAGCAGGAGAATAAAACTGGGTGTTTCTTTTATATTTTACATTACATTTTGGTTTTTTGCATTTAGCTTTCCAGAACTAAATGCTAAACTCTGAGACTCAGTTCAGAGATTTGCTTCACTCTGGGATATTTTTTTTTGATACACATCCCAAAACACCCAATTAATACTGAACAGCAAAGAAACATTGTTAAGTTTAAACCTCCCTTTACCAAAACTAAACACACAAGAAAAAATAATTAACCACACTCTACCTGTGTGTGGTTAATTATGAGTAATAATGAGCACTGTGAGCCCTGAGTAAATGAGTAGAAGAGGCCCCAGCGTTACCAGTGGAGCTGCTGCAGGCTCTCCAGGGGCTGTGCCTGGTTGAGGAGCCCTTTTTGGAGCACAGCTCCTGCTCCCTGCACGTTGCCTTCCCTCAGGAGCAGCTGAGCCCAGGCCAGGTAGAAATCCGAGGTCTTGGCTCCGATTCCCTGCCCGTGAAGGTACTCAAAGTACTGGCAAGGGGAAGAGATGAACTCTGCCTGCACGACACAAATACACAAAGCCATCATCAGCACTTCCAAAAACATCCAAGGGAGTCGCAGGCAAAATAAAAAACGTGAGAATTTCTTAGCTACCATCACAGGAAAGTATCGTTTTTTTAAGGATGAGAGCAGCTAAGACACATCCCTCAAACCACGTAGTTTCAAAAACACACCGTGCTCCAGCAACACTCAGCTGTTCTGTAGAGAATCAGAGTTCCTAAGACCTCCTGCTCCTCCCAAAGCCCTTTGCAGTCCCAGAACCGCGGCGTGAATAATTCAGGATAATTTAATTCCCCAAAACCCGCAGCTGTACCCACCAGCTTGACGCAGTAGCTCACAAACCGCAGGTCCTGGTGGTACCTCTTGTCGCCCACGAACTCCTTCACCAGCTCCTCCAGGAGGCCGGGCCAGCGGGCCTGCTTCTCCTGGAGCGGGAGGCATCGCTCTGCCCACTGCAGGTACCTGGAAACCATCCCGGGGTCAGCTCCGGCGCAGGGAAGGGGCAACACCCGAACCGGGGACGGGGCACCCCGAGCCAGGGCCGGGCTCACCTGTCCCACGGCTCCAGCGGGTCCGGCCCTCGGTAATTCCGGATCTGAGCCTCGTAATTCCTGCCGGGAAAAGGCCGCGTCAGACCGGGATCAGGGAGGGTGGGAAGCGCCCGGGGCGGGCGGAGGCTCTCCCCCCCCCACGGCCGCTCGCGGCCCCCGCCTCCGCACAGCTCCGGGGGACGGGGCAGCCCCCGATGCCGCTCCCCATCCCGCTATCCCACTTTCCATCCCGCTATCCCGCCATCCCCTCACCGCCCGGGCCCGTCCATGCCCGTCCGCCCCAACCGCTCCCGCCGATTCAAACTGGCCGCGCGCAGCTCCCCGCCGCCTCCCCATTGGTCAGCCCTCTGACCGCCCCGCTTTCCCATTGGCCGATAGTCCCGTCAATCATACAGGAAACCCCGCCCCTCCCACGGCCCGCAGGTGCCGCTCCCATCGCGGCCGCTAGACGGCGCCCCAGGCAAAGCCCCAAGGAAAAATGAGGAACTGGGAAGGAAAAGGGAAAGGTTGGGCTGCGCAAGCGGCGCAGAGAGCGAGCAGCAGCCCCCACTCCTCTCCCCATCCTCACTTCCCACCTCCAAGCCCTGCACGTTATCACGGAGTAGCCCCAACCCTCTCCCACCAAGAACTCTGATATATTCCACCGTTTTTCCAAACTGCTGAATTTATTGTGCTGAAGAGCCGCTTCATTCAGCGTACACCGCTCCAGAGCTGCATATAAAAGTGCTGCGATACAATTCCAGTTACAAGAAGTAGTTACTCCATAACATACTGCCCACGGCACCGTCCCTCTCCAGGTGCAGACGGATGCTCCGACTCCCCCCCACATTCCAGACGTTTATATGAGACTTTACATGAGATAAAGCTCTTTTACAGGACAAAGCTGTTTGTTCCCACCGTGTAAGCCGGGCCCCACATGTGGGAGCAGCCAGGGCACACCTGGACAGCCGGGAATCAGCTCCCTCTCCCTGTTCCCCCCTCACGCCGCGCTCTCGGAGCTCGGGCTCCGGGGAACAGCCGAGGTGGGGGACAAGTTTAGGATCTCTTCAAAGGAAGGGCCTTCGTCCTCCAGAGGTATCTCTGCCTCAAACATGCGCTGGAGTAGAGCATCCACTGTCCTGTATCCTGGGGGGACAAAAAAACATTCCCTGTAAGCACCAGATCTGCTCACCTGGATACCTTAAAGGCCCATGATTTAAAACAGGCAAGAAAATCCCCCAAATTACTCCCTGCTGTTCCACCCCACCCGCTTTAAGTACTGTGAGCTGCTGTCCTGTCGAGGATAAGGCCATTATTTGGGATTTTAAGCCCTTCTATTCCCACACAATGGATACCTGAGGTACAGCAAGAAAGCCAGGAGTAGGAGGAAAACAGTCATCAAGTCAGAGGACAGGAGGATATAGTCACCCCGTGATCCAAGGCAGCAGGAATGCAAAGTCCCCAGAGGAAGGAGAAAGGAAAACAGGTGTCTTGACACAGCAGGACCTCAGCCACCAAGGCAGTGTTTCCAGAGGGAGGTTAATGAAGACAAGGAACACAGAAGGGCCAAGGTGGGAGAGGAGAAGTTGCTACAGAAGTAAAAACAAACAGCAAACATCAAATGTCCACAGTTGTCCCAAAGTCTCCAGGTGGGTTTTAGCTGCTTTTATAGCCCCAAGGGAGCAGCAGGGCTTGGGAGCTTCCCCAGAAACAGCTGGGAACCTTGGGCCTGGACACCCTGGAAGGACGCACTTACTTTTGGAGGCAATTTTGAACACCAGCCCTTTGCTCTGTGGCTTCGTTCCACCTTCCCCCTCGAGCTCGTGCTCTGCACTCTCCATGTTGTCAAGGAGCTGTTCATCCTGGAGCTCATCCCTGCACAGAAAGGGCCAGGAATTACCCTGGGAAGGGGACACACCCTACCCTGGGAGCCCAGCAGTGATGGGTTCTCAGTGGGACAGGACAAGCACCAGCCATGGGGTTATTTTCCAGCATCTTTCCTCTCCTCTGGGCTGGAATTCCAAGCTGGAAGAGCCACGGGAGGCAGCAAAGCCAACACCAGTGGCCTTCTACTGGCACCTAAACCAGCAGAGGACCCAGAACTTCATGACAGGGAAGAGGAATCTCCATTTTTAAGGAAGATGAGCCAGAACTTTGTGACAAGGAAAGGGAATCTCAACTCACACCTCGACACAGAGGGTGGTTTTCCCTCATCAGTGGTGCCAAATTGGCAACATCCAGCACGGGCGCAGTTGTGGGGCTTACTCTTGAACTCCCATTCCCAGCTCCTGGATTTTCTGCTCGATGGCAGTTTCAACTTCACTCTTCTCCAGGGAATATTCCACAAAGAAAGCTTCCAAGATGAATGACACGAAGATACTGAAAGAAACGATGAGCAGAATTAAGCCAGCATTTCCTCACCAGCATTGACTGTCTCAGCATTCCCACACTCATTTCCCAGTGACCCTCCAAGTCGGAGCAGCACTCAGTGGGAACAAGAATGCAGCAGATCCCTCTAAACACATCCCACCTATCTCCCACGGGTAGCCCTGGGCCCACCAGCAGTGCCCTAGCAGGGGCAGATGCCCTTTTCCATCTAAAAAGGATGAAATCATCCCAAAAGACATACTTGACAATGATTATCACCATCACGATGTGGAAGGCAATGAAGTAGAGCTTGGCAGGCTGAACTGTCACGTTGGCAAATCCATTGGCAAAGAGTAGAGTGGGAGTTAAGGGAAAAGAGGGAAGGAGGTGCTGAGGGACAAACCAGGAACCCAAAAAATCCCTCTGAGGGACCTGCCTGTCCATGTGCAATGCCACAGGAAGAGCAGAGTCTGGGAAGAGCGTGGATCAGAGAACCACCCAGTCTCCCACAAGGATCAGCAAGCCCAGTTCCCAAGGATCCAGCTGGGAATGTGCACCACAAAGGATATCGTGCCACTGGTTGACCACAGTGAGCTCCATGAGGACGATGAAGGACGAGGCGAAGTTGTTGAAGTTGTTCTTGCAGTACTTCCCACGGGCAAACAGGGAATCCTTGAGAGCTGGATTCCCGCATTCCAGGGCGTGAGGAGCATTGGAGTTGGCAGGGAAGTACTGGATTTTTCCATGGAATAACTCCATGCCAATGATAGCAAACACACAATACACAACCTGGGAAGAGAAACCCCATCACCTGCTTCTCCAGCAAGCTGCAAGCCCCAGGGCAAGCTTAGCATCCCAGCAGGTTTTCCCCTTTCCACAGGCTCAGCAAGGTGCTGGAGGGCAGCACAGACTCCAAGACACCCAAAGCCACCCGACAGCAATCACCAGGCAGGAGTAATTAGCCAAGAACTATAAATATATGGAAAGGAAGCATTCCCAAATCATACCAGAGGGCAATTTTAGGAAATCATTTGAGAACCACGTTTCTCATTCATTTCTTGTGCCCAAACCATGATTTGATTCCTTATGATGCAAAGCCCAGGCTGCCAGAACACCCCATGGATCCAAGGAGGATGTCCTGATCCAGGAAAAAGCAGGAATGCAGCCCATCTGCACCCTTTGCTTGTGCAATGGCCATGAATCAAACCGACACTTACAGTTCCAAGGGCCTGCCATCCAGGAAATTGCATTTATCCCCTTGGAAACAGCACAAGCATGAGACTTAAGATACATTTCTGTGAAACTGGAGTGCTTTGAGCCGAGACACCAGGATTTCTTACCAGAGTGAGCCCACCAAAAGTCAGCATGGTGGGGACGATGTTTATCAGGGTGTTCATGATGACCCGGAACCTACAGAGAGCCCACATTGGTTATTGTCACACCCCGGCCACCACATGCTCCCCACACCCCCAAAAGAAGCCTCCAGAGGGGCTGCAGCCACTGGGCTCATCCCAGGCAGTCTGGGACAAGGCCTTGGGATGCTTTGTGGAGTGGCCATGGTCAGTGCTGGGCACTCAGGGCACTGCCTCTGGCACAGACCAACCCCTCCCCAAAAATCATCTCCCACCCCACTCTCTTCCTCACCTCTGAATGCTGTCAACAATCCGGATCAGCCTGAGGACTCTTAGGATGAACACAATGTCCAGGATCTGTTGGCTGTTGTACTTCATGGCTGAGAAAAGAGCAAATATATTTTTATTATGAAAATAAAGCAGGGAAGTGTTTATCTAAAGTTCTTTCATTTGTTATTATTATGTCCTTGTTAAACACTACAACAGGGAGCTAAAAAAAAAATAGGAAAAAAAAAAGAAAAAAAAGAGGAAGACTAGGTTAGTTCTTAGAAACCCTCCAGAAATTCCTTGTCTGGTCACAAAGCCTCCCAAGCCTCAGAGGCTGGCAGGAGGCTGGGGAGGACACCAAGATTCCCAAGGCATGCAGGCTGCTCAAGCTGCACTTACTGGACTTGAGGGTGGCATTGAGAATCGTTGCAGTCAGGGCAGCAAAGATGATGAGAGTATCAAACCTGGCACGAGGGAAGGCACTGCTGTTAGATTTCGGGGGACAGGAGTGGAGCTTAAACAAGGAGTGACCCCTGCTCCTCACATCAGGGCCAGGCAGCCCTGGGTCAGCTCAGACTATGGGCACATGGGAGAGTTTTGTCACAACATCCTCTGATTCATCTTAAACACACCCTGGCACGGGAGTTCGGAGCCTTTCCGTCCTTGAGGAGCTGAGCAGAGACCTCATCACATTCCACACAAACTTAGAGCCCACTCACCAGTTCCAGAACTGGGTTTTGCCAAAGAACTCCCTGGGTTCATAAGTGTAGACCTTCAGGAGGATCTCGATGATGTACAGAGCAAGGAATACCCACTCTGCATAGGAAATGTAGGGGCTTTCCTCATCCAGAGCAATGAAGATGGCATTTATCAGGATGATGGCATCATAAGTCCAAACAAAAGCCCTGCAAAAACAAAGAAATGAGCTTGTCACTCCCAAGAAGGTCAAAGTTAAACACTTATTTCAGAAGCTCTTTGCCTCCTCTTCTCAAATATTTTTTATCCATCGCTTCTCCCCAGACCTGAGAGTTTGGGGCAGTCATTGCAGAGTTGGGTTTTCCTCATGAAATCCAACACAAAATTCAGTTAACAGGTCCAGGGGAGGGATTTTCCTCCACCTACTCAGTACTGGTGAGGCCACACTTGGAGTGCTGGGTCAACTGGGCTCCCCAGTACAAGAGAGACCTGAACACATTAAAAACAGTGGAAGGACAGGACAGTCTGACTCAGGACACTTTGGGAGGGGGCCAAGGTTGTCCAGCCTGACAGGGAGAAGGGTCAGGAGCAATTCCTGTGCATAAATACCTGATGGGAAGGTGCAGGGAAGATGGAGCCAGACTCTTCTCAGTGGTATCCAGTGGAAGCACAAGAAGCAAGGGGCACAAGTTGAAATACAGGAACTTGCATTTAAACAAAAAAGTTGTTTGGGTTTTTTTGTAATCCAGGGTGATCAAGCACTGCAATGGGTTGCAGAGAGGTTATGGAGACTCCATCCTTTGGAGATACTCTAGACCCAGCCTAGGATAGCCCTGAGTACACTACTCTGGCTGACCTTGCTTGGAGCAAGGGGGATTCCACTAGTCCATCCCTAGATGTTCCTTGCAACCTCAGCGATTTTGGGATTCTGGGAAGGCTCAGAGGTCAAACAGAGCTCTAGAGAACTCCAGAACTCCAAGAGCTGATGAGGCTGCCGGACACAGCTCTGCAGCAGAGACTGCTGAGGCAGGAACAGCTCTAAGTGAAGCACTTTGGTCCTTCGTGGCAGGACACAAAGCACAGCCTGCTGTCAGCAGAACCCAGCCCAGCCAGCGGGCCTGGCTGAGGCACGGCCTCAGCCACAGCCACGGCTGCTTCCTCCACACCGCCAAAGGCAGGCCAGGAGCAGTGGCAGAGCCACTGAGGGTGGCCTGGCCACAGTCTGTCCTCCCCAGCAGGACGCCCAGGTGAGCCCTTGGCCCTGTCAGAGCTCACCTGTGCCTCACAACGCTGCGCAGGAGCCGGCTGGGAGCGGATCCGTACAGCGCCGGCACCCAGCGCGCCAGAGGGTGCCTGCGGATCTTCAGCGTCACCACCTGGATGTTGAGCAGGTCTGCCAGCTGCACGAAGGACTTCTTGTCTGCAGCAGAGTGCCACACGTCAGCCTGATCTCATGGCAGATAAACAGTGTCTGCTAAATGCAAATCCAAGCCCACAGGAGTAGCAGTGATCTCGTAGTAGCAGCGATCTGGACTCGGTATCCGTTCCCAGCAAAGCCCACCCCAGAGTGGTATCCACCACACAACAGGCTGAACTTGGAATTCAAGCAGCTTCTCCCCACCATTCCTGCGGAATTGGCTTGAGCCATGGGTCAACAACCACCACAGAATGATTCAGAACGAGGAGACTGACCCATCTCTCCCGATATTCCTGCTGCAGAGGACTGTGTGGGGAGCCACATTGCTTGGAGGCATCCGATAACAAGCGAGGCTTTCCACATCCTGTGCTGACAACAGGAGGTCCCACACACCATGGAGAGCTTGGCCTGATGTCACACGGCCACGAAGGGCCACCCACAGCGTGTAGGATATGGGCTACAGCACAGGCAGCAAGAACAACTTTTCAAGACTCCAGAAATCTGGAGGGAAACAGGAAGAGGGGCCTGGAAGTGTCCAAGGAATGACTGGACGTGGCACTCAGTAGTCTGGGCTGGGTGACAAGGTGGGGATTGGGCACAGGTTGGACTCTGTCTTGGAGGTCTTCTCCAACCTCAACTACTCTGTGATTCTGAGTCCCTCTGGGGCTGTTACAGACCAAAAATCCCAATACCAAACCCCTTGAAGGATCAGGCTCCTGGCCCCTGGCTCCTCCCCAGTCCCACTGCTCACCTACAAACCCCTTTTGCTCATCATCCGAGATGCGGAGCAGCAGCTCCCGGTGGGAATTGCTTGTATCAGGAGCCACCAGCTTGACCAGCTGCTTCCACCGGGCTTCCCGAACCACGAACTGCTCTCCCTCCTCTTCCTTCAGGAGGTTGAAGGCTTCGATCATCTTGCGGCACTTCATGTAGGCGAGTTTACGGATCTCGTTCTAGAGAGAGCGTCAGGAGTCAGGCAGCTCCAGGCCCCCTTCCCCATTTTCATAACAAATAATTCATTTTCACAGCACAGAGATGCAAGAAGAGACCCAGGGGAATGACCTTGGACACAAAGCACAGCACAGGCAGTGTCGGGGGAGGGGGTGAGAAATGGTGTTTAACAGGCAGCTGTGGGCTCTCCACACAGAGCTCTGGAAGGATCAACAGATTGCTGGATGCTGGGACAACACTGAAAAACCGGAAGGAAAGACAAAGGGTAGTGCCAGACAGGAAGGAGGTGACAAAGATCACGGGATCTGCATGGTCACAGAAGCAAAGAGGATGTGTCCACACATGCTTCCCATCCACAAGTGAATCCTGCTGAGCGCAGGGGTGGGGATCCTTTTCTGCACATGACTGAGCAGGGGGACCCCCAGCACTCTGCTTCCTGAGAAAGGGCCAATCCTGTCCTGGGAGCACCCAGGAATTGCCAGCTCTCCCACTTTGATCACAAATCCCAAAGTGCCCCTACCCAGTTTGGGAAGAAGATTTACATAGACCTCCCATTTCCAGTTCCTTTGCTCTAAGAGCACATGCAAAGATGCTGTGCAAAAACAGTTCCCTGCATGGAGACAGCATTCCTGAGCTAGGGCTAAGCCTCCAAGATAATGCAGAATGTGCTTCTTATCTGTTGGGAGCACCACAGAACATTTAATTCAAAGCCAATAGCAGAGCTCCCAACAATCCCATGATATGAAAGGTGGGTCTGTGCTTGTTTGCAGAGCACCAAAGGCAAGAAGCTGCTCCCTCTTCTCAAAGCTTTCCTTGGAAAAGTCAGAGGTTCCTTACGGAGAACAGCAGGAACTCACTGATCACAAGCCCCTCCAGGCATTACCTTCAGGTGTTTTTTATAGTTGTTGTAGACCACAGCCAGGAAGAGAGACATGAAGATGTAAGTGTTGACGATGACGAAGGCGATGAAGAACAGGGCGTACCAGGAGCTGAAGTCAAACGCTGGCATCCTAGAGAGAGGGAGAGGGATTGCTGCTTGCTAGACTGACAAACAGGGAAAGGGAATCCATGAGAAAACAGACTCCCAGATGGATTTCCAGGTGCTGTTTTGGACAGCCAGATCAAACTAGTCAGATAATACCCAAGCTAAAAACTGCATTAGTTCAGCTAGATAACACTTTTCTTCTGCTGGGTTTTCACCCTGGTTGGTCAGACCCTGACTGAAGGGGTGCAGAAGACAACACACAGATGAAATCTCTGCCAGTGTGGCCAAATTTAAGTGCAAACATGAGGTGATGCCTCAGTCATCAGCTGGTTTTTGGCCTCAGACCTGCTTCTCCACTTGCTCTAGGAGGATGAGCAGTGTTTTATTTCCCTGTTTAAATTCCCAGGGTCCCTGTACCATCCCAGCTGAGCTCAAGATATTTCCAGCATATAGATGACCAAGCCATTCCTCCCTGTCCTACTCTTTGACAGCACCTTCCCAGCACAAACCAAAATGGGAACCCAGAACAGATGGGGATGAAAAGCCCAACACCCACAGAATTTTAACACTGCTGTGCAAATTTAAGAGGCTGCACAGAGAGCCCTGAGAACACTGTGAGAGTGAACACATCTGATTATCCACACACAACATCCATACATGACATCTGGGCTGTTTGCTGTTGTCACCAGCACGTAGAGGTCAAACACAATCTCCAGGTAGTTTCTGAAGTAGGGCAAGCCTTCTGCTGTCTGGAGATTCCTAGGAGGAAGAGAACAGCCTGGAGTTAAGCACTGGGATCACGTGTCCCACCACAGGAGCTGCACCTATCAGCAGTGCTTGCGTTCCCTAGGAATTGTTTGGAGTCTGCCCAGAGTATCCCAGGAGCAAAGGAAATATCCACACCTCTCTCCAAACAGCTTCAAGGCCATGAGGGAGAACATGAGGAGGCTGAACATGAAGAGCAGGAAGACGTAGGTGATCTCGGGCAGCGTGTTGCGGATGCTGCGGAAGGCCCTCCGGATCTGCCAGGGACAAGGGAATTGTTCAGAGGCAACGTGGCACCCCTTTTTACCCTCACCATTCTATCTGGATCACACCCCTAAACAGGGATGCGAGATGCCCAGGCCTTTCCTCCTTGTTCTCTGGGGGGGATCCTAGAAGGAACAACTCCAGCCCCACGTCACAGTGAACTCAGGAAAGAAGGGACAGAGGGTCCCAGGGCACTGCTGAGATGCTCCTGCTGCAGGGGAACCAGTTGGGGACAGAAATCCGTATCTCCAGGCCACAGAAAACATGCTCTGAGTCCAAATGTTGAATTGCTCCCTCCCCCAGGCCTCCGCACCACAGTGCATTCATTTGTAAGTCAGGACCAGACCAGTCCTGGGCAGCAGGACAAAGATCTCCCCGTGCCGAGAGGAATCAGAGTCCAAATCTGGACTATACATTTGAGAACAGCATGACACTTGTTGACCCAGGAGACTTCCAGAAATCAGTAACCTGGTCGCTGACTCAGGGAGAAACGTGGGGTTTTTCTGTGGTACAGTGTGAATCCACCCTTTTGTCCACCTCAAATTATTGCTTCAGGCCACTTCTGAAACAAACCTTCTCTCACAGGACCCTAAATTCTGCTATTTCTGCACAAAACCTTTCTGCTAAATCCTCTGGGCTGTGGAAAGTAGCAGGCTATCCAAAAAACAGGACCCTGGACCTTTTCCTCACCTGGCGACTCTCTGCAAAGTTGATGAGGAAGATGGGCCTCACAATCCTCGACCATCGGATGCTCCTCACATCGTACAGCCTGAGGACCCCATATATGGCCAGGTCTGTCAGGGATAACTGCAGGAAAAAGAAGGAAAACTCCCAGAAGTAATGCTGGAACGTGTCTAGATGGTGAACAGTGTTTGCTGGTACAGGAGAAGTACACACATGACAGGTTGGTGAAAGCTGGTTGGTCTGGCCATGGCTTGTGTATGCCAGAGCTGGGATCCCAGGACAAGCAACAGGAAGGGAGAAAACCCACCTCCCCTGGTCCCAACTCACCAGGATTGCCACCATGATGCAAATGTTCTTGGTGTCCTTCCAGAACACGTTGTGCTGGGTGACTTTGGCAAAATGGGTCAGCCGGCCAAGGAACACCAGAAGGCACAACACCTCCAGCACTGACGTGGCCTGCAGAGAGAGCAGGGCTCAGCCAGCACAGCCAGGGCAGCAATTTTCCTTTTTGCACAATAAAACACAGGCAGAGCAATAGTTTCAGGCCTCCTCCTACGGAATTCCCTGCCACAGGCAGGTTAAAGCCAGCAAGTCTGTGTTTGCTTAGGATTCAAGGAGTACATCTTTCACAATTATACTGGTGTAGGATAAATAAAGGCTGCAGAAAAAATGTGGCCTGAAGTAAAACTTGGCTTCTACTTTCACACAGGAGGACTGGGTTTGGGTCACAAAGAACGCTGAAATTGCTCTCCAAGATGGAGAACAGCAACATGACTTTGTCCACAGTCACACTGGCCATTGCTGATGGCCACAATGGCTCCTACAGTCCCTGGCCAGCTCCTGTGCCCTTTTTGTCCCCAGTTCGAACAGATCAGAGAATTATAAGATCACAGAATCATTTGGGCTGGAGGGGACCTTAAATCCCATCTTGTTCCACCCCCTGCCACAGGCAGGGACACCTTCCACTATCCCCAGTTGCTCCAAGCCCTGTTCAACCTGGCCTTGGACACTTCCAGGGATGGGGCAGCCACAGATTCTCTGGGAAAACTGTGCCAGGGCCTCCCCACCCTCACAGGGAAGAATTCCTTCCCAATATCCTATCTAGCCCTGCTCTCTGGCAGTGGCAAGCCATTCCCCCTTCTCCTGTTACTCCAAGCCCTTCAAAATTGTCTCACTCCATCTTTCTTGTGGGCTCCCTTCAGGGGAGGGGAAATTAGGTCACTCTGAAGTTTCTCCAGGCTGAACAATCCCAATTCTCCCAGCCTTTCCTCACAGCAGAGTTGTTCCATCCCTCTGATCAATTTAGTGGCCTCCTCTGGACTCGCTCCAACTTTCCATGTCCTTCCCATGCTGGGGACCCAGCGCTGGATGCAGGACTCCAGGTGGGCTCTCACCAGAGCAGAGCATCAAAGATACCCACAAAAACATCAGCATTCATTATCTCTTGGCACCTCTGATGACGACTTTGAAGCAAGAAGCCCTTGCTGGCTCCAGCAGCTGCATTTGCTGCTCCTATACCACAAACTCACCAGGAAGGGGAGCGGATACACAGCAGGTTCCTCAAACAGGGCAAGGGACAGGTTGAGGAAGATGAAGAAGTAGGTGGCTCTTCGCATCATCCAGTGGTTATAGAGGTGATAAAGCCTGCAGGAAGAAGGCACAGGCACCATAATTAAAGGCTTCAGGGCACATCCCCTGGGCATCACCAAATGCATCCTGGAAGAACAGCACATGCTGTCCCAAACAAACGTTTTTGCCAGACAGGAATTTAACAATTTCTTTCTAAATCAGTCTCAGAGCTAATGGATACTGTACTGTCTTTCAGAGAACAGTTAAATAACAGTATTTGTTATATAATATAACATTTATTATAGTACACAAAAAAGTAACTGTGCAGCCCCTTGGTTCTGCCACTCCAGCACCTTCCACACAGCTGAGGGCTGACCAAGCCTCTCAAACTCTTCATTCCCACAGAGGCTTGGAAGTTTTTACTCGTTGTTTTTTTTTCCCTGCCAGCAGAACACTTTTTTTTGTCATTCCCCATCCTCAACATACAGCTGCATGGAGCTCCGTTTTAAGCATTTCAGCTTAAATCCAGTTTTTGGCACCCTATCCACCCAGCCTTCTTAGTACCCCCGACTTTTTTTGGCTGTTGCTGTTTGGCCACGGGTGTGTTTGGCTCTCCACAGGTGTGGCTAGGGCTGGAGACACCCCTCCTTACCTGACAGCCTCCGGAGAGGTCTTAAAAGGAATATTCCTGTTGTACTGCGCATCGGAGACAAACGCTGCTGCCAGCAGGAGATCCTGGGGAAGCACGGGGGGAAAACACAAGACAGCGCGTGAGGAGCTTCGGGGAAACTCTGCGG
>VZTJ01003792.1:581821-606800 GCA_013397795.1 Orthonyx spaldingii | reverse complement strand
GGCAGCGGGGCCGGCATGGTGCTGGAGGCGCTGCGGCCGCGGGCCGTGCGCTGGGCGCTGCTGGCCGCCTTCGCCGCCGGCGTGGTGGTGGGCTGGCAGGCGGGCCGGGCGCGCCGCCGCTTCCTGCGCTGGCGGCAGCGCTACCTCCAGCGCCGCCTCGCCGCCGCGCAGGAGAAGCTGGACGCGGCCTGAGCGCCGGCAGCCGCAGCCGGGCTGCCCCTGGCCCTGCCAGCGAGCTCCGGGTATCTCCTCCGGCGGCCGCGGTGGGCGCTGCCTGAGCCGCTGGAAACGGGGGAAGCGCTGCTGGGGAAGGACGGCATCTCTGGAATAGCAGGGCTGCCGCTGGACAGCATCCGTGGAATAGTAGGGTTTCTCGGGAAGGACGTCATCCGTGGAATAGCAGGGTTTCTCGGGAAGGACATCATCCCTGGAAGAGCAGTGCTGCTGGAGAGGACAGCATTCCTGGAACAGCAGGACTTCTGTTCTACCCTTCACAAGGCAAGATCCCAGACTGTGCCAGACTAACCTAAGGAAGTGCTGAGGATATGCAAGCAACGATCCCAGACCTGGAATGGACTGCTCAGGGAGGTTTGGAGTCACTATCCCTGGAGGTGCCCAAGGAACAACTGGACGTGGCACTCAGAGCTCTGGGCTGGGTGACAACGTGGGGATCGGGCACGGGTTACACTTGATGATCTTTTCCAGCCTCAGTGATTCTGTGATTTCCATATTCCAAAGGGTTGTCTGCACTTGTCCATCTCTAAGCCTGCTGCTCTGCCCTTGCCAGGAAGCGCTGCCGACACAATAAACTAGCAAAAGTCATCACACGGTGTTTATTTCTGGAATAAATGTGAAAACGTGCCTTATGGGCACATGTAACAAGTCCCATTATGGGTGTGCATGGGGACAATTAAGTGGTGAAAGAGCTCATGCACTGGCTGGGTGAAGGAGCAAGTAAAATGAAGGAGTTAGAATTCTTCCTGGCACTTTAGATAAGGATTTGTGAAGGTAGCTGTAGCAAATTCCTTCTTCCCTTCCCATTGCTAAGGAATTCCAGGAGAACATTTCCTTGAGACTGAGAGAAGGGATGCCGGGGGATTCACTGCAGACTGCTGGTTTTCAAAGGTATTAATGAAGTTCTAAAATCTCTGAGGGAGAAAAAGCACTGCCCAGCAACCCCTTAAGGCTTGGCCTTGATCCTGGAGCTCTTTCCCAAACATAATGAGCGTGCCTTGGCGGGAGGGTCGGACTGGATTGTCTCCAGAGGTGCCTTCCAACCCCAGCTGTTCTGTGATTCCATGACTGGGATCACAAAACGCCAAATCGTTTCTCGCCGGAGGAGAGGCGCCGGGGCTGTTGGGTGCGAGGGAGGTCTCAGGGCAGTGGGGCTGCCGGGGCCGGGTGTGGGGCGCGGAGCGCTGCGGGCCCCGCCCCGGGCCCGTCATCCCCCGGCGCCGGGCCCGTCCCGTTGCCGGGTGACGATGTCGGAGCGGCGGGCGCGGGGGCCGCTGCAGCGGGTGCAGCGCCGGAGCCGGGAGCTGCGGGCGCAGTTCCAACCGCCCTGCCGGGGCTGGTGCCGGGGCTGTGCCGGGGCCGTACCGGGTGTCTCGCCCCCCGCCCCTGACCGCTCCCGTCCCCTGTTGCAGGTGGAGGCGCTGCGGGCGGAGAGCGCGGCCGCGGCCGCCGGGCAGCGGGAGGCCCTTTGGCAGAGGTGAGGGGGTCCCGACCCCATCCCGACCCATTCCGAACCCCATCCCACCCCATTCCGAACCCTGTCCCTCGTTCCCACCGCCCGGGCGCTGCCCTCACCCTCCCCTCTCGTTCCCTCAGCAGTGTTCGTTCCCTCTATGCCTTTCCTCTCTTCCGCTAACTGTACAGCTCTCTCCCTGCCCCTCTCACTCCTGTTTGCCAGACTGGCTCTTTCCCAGCCCTCTGGGGCTGAGGAAAATCTGGAGAAGGGAAGACTGAGAGGGGATTCAGCAATCCACATAAGTATCTCCAGAGCAGGTGCCAAGGCGATGCTGCCAGACTCTTCCCAGTGGTGCCCAGCAACAGGATGAGGAGCAATGGCCGTTAATTAAAACACAAGATCCACCTCAAATGAGGGAGAATGGCAGAGCACTGCAAGAACTGCCCAGGGAAGATGTGGAACCTCCCTGTCTGGAGACATCCCAAACCCACCTGGGTGCATTCCCGTGTCACCTGCTCTGGGTGATCCTGCCTGGGCAGTGGGGTTGGGCTGGATGATCTGCAGAGGTCCCTTCCAATTTCATCTGTTCTGGGATTCTGGAATTCTGACAAGTGCTGCTGTTTGGGCTTGGAATTCTCAACCTGCAAGGACACACAGCACCTGAAATGACACCTTTCAGTCAGTAGGTGTGGTTTGGGTCAGAATTTTAAGACAATATCACTTGTCAGTCTTGCTTTCAATGCAGAGGTACACAGCTGAAGAAATTGGTGGAGGAGAATACAAACGCTCTCCATGCTTTGAAAAAAGTAAGTATGGAGATTAATTTGTGGTTTTCTCTAAAATTCACCATGGAGAATGTTTAAAGAACACCAACCTTCCATTTTAGATGCCTCAGGACAAGAGCAGGGCCCAGCACTGCAAAGTCCCTGCTTGTCATCTCTCCAATTTATAATTTTTCTATCCATTTAGATAATTTAAAAACTCACTTTAATGCTTTATTTTGTCCAAGTTCTACACTTAAAATCTTTGATAAAATATTTTTCAACCCAGTGCATTCTTTGGAAGCAGAGAATGCAACTTGAAACTTAACACAGAATTTCCCCTTGGCAGAGTGAAAAACTAAGAAAATTGTCACTAAAGGGGGAGTGACAGCAGCCCAGGAAGGGGAAAGCTTGTAAGGCACGTCTGGAGAACTTAATTTATAGAGAAACTTTGATTCTTTGAGTGATTTATTGGGGAACTTTGATTCTTTGGGGCATTTGTTGGGTTTTCTGTCAGGCTGATGAGCCCGCGCCGGTGGGGAATTACAGCCAGAGGAAGGAAGAGGAAGAAAAGCTGTTGCTAAAACTCTCCCAGCAGCTGCAGAAACTCCTCCTTGTCTTGGATCAGGATAATGTGACAAAGAACTATCCAGGGTGAGTAACTTAAACACACAGATGCAACCTGGTTTTTTAAAGGATGGTTGGAATGGACCTTGAAAAATCTATACCTCACCTTCTTAATTAGCTGAAAAATAACAGAAGGATTAAAAAAATAAGTGCTCACAAGAGAAGTCATTTATGACCTGCTGGGATTTTCTCAGGGTGCTGGATGATGGCTGGAATATAAGGTTTGGAAGAGTTTCTTCAGGACAGAGAGTAAAACATAGGAATGAAAATGCTGTGTCTGGATAATGTCCTTGCAGAGGCTTGACAGCATTTCGAAAAGTTTGGTGGAAATGGTAATAAAATAAGTTTTATTTGTTTTGGATAGGGCTGAGGAACATCAGAAAGGTCCTCATGCAGAAGATGGAAAGGAAGAAGAGGAGGAGAGTGAAGATGCAGAAAGTGAGGAGGAAGACACTGAGGAAGAAGAAGATGAGGAGAAGTTGTTGGATGATCCAAATGTTAGAGAATGTGTTGCTGTTGGAAACTTTGATGCCCAGCAGGAAGGGGATCTCACATTTGTGGTAAATATCTCTCTGTAAAGCGTTTTTACTGCAAATCACTCTGAATGAAGCAGTAACTATAAAGAAATCCTATGCTTTTGGGATTCAGCCAGTTCCTCATGGGATTTGGGAAGAAATGGTGTTTCCATTGGAATTAGGTCCTTTTCCATTTAAATATTTGGTTGTCTTTTGTCTGTCTCTCCCTCCAATGCCAAAGAAAGGTGAAATCCTGCTCATACACGACAAGAAGGCGGATGGCTGGTGGGTGGCTGAAAATTCCAAGGGGGAGAGAGGCCTCGTTCCCAGGACCTACCTTGCGGTTGGTGTGCTGCAACCTCTGTCCTAATCTCACCTCTGCTCTTTCATACAGATTAATGATCCTGTATCTGCACAAAATGGGTCACAATGCAGTGTGTTGTTTGGAAATAATGCCAGTTATTTAGAAATTACTCCATGTTTTTATCCATGGGGATGGAGATACCCATCAAAAGCAGAATTTTTGTGCCTTGCAAAGATATGGCAGAGACGTTTCTTGAATATAAAAGTCAGAATCTTTGTCACTAAAGGTCAACTCTGCAGACTCCAAGCTGCTCGGATTAATTTGGGCTTTTAATAATTTATCTGAGATGGGAGTCCATGTAAATGTGGGACACTTTTCTGCATAACAGAGAGAAAATCTCCACTTCTAAACTTATTTAACTTACTCTAAACTTATATTAACATGGGCTGTAGTTGGAGAAGGCATTTTTAAGAACAGAACTGGGAAGAAATCAAGCCCTTTGCCATTTTAAATCTGAATTCCAGGTTCCTAAGGAAGAGGAAGAAAGCCAGGAGGAGTCAGAAGAACATATAGAAATGGTGGATGAAACAGCAGATGGAACTGAAGTTAAAAAAAGGTAAATGGAGTGTCTCAGATATGGTTATGAAGCTGCTGTTATTTGAAAACAGACCAATATTTAGTGGTTACATTTTTGTTCACGTGAGGATTTATTATAAATCCCTCTGTTTTTCTTCCAGAACAGATTCCCACTGGAGTGCTGTCCGAGCCATCACAGAGGTAAGTGCCCCTCTTTCACTGCAGCTTCACCTGCCATAATTTTCATTATTTTGTAGACAAGCTGTGCCTTTTCCCAAGCACCGTGTCTCATATCACAGAGCATCATTCTGAGTTAACATCTGTGTTTTGGGGTTTTTTTGGTAGCAAGGAATGCCACAGAAATGCTTCAGAGGAGGTGACCGAGATCCCAAGTTTCTGGTTCTAAACAGAGCTGTAAATTAGGATGAAATTTGCTGTTAAATAGCAGGAATAGTAATATCCTTTTTTCTTTGTTTTTATTAGAATGACACAGTGGAGGTACTGACCACCATAGGGGCAGTTCCTGCAGGATTCCGCCCATCCATGCTTTTCCAGCTCTTGGAGGAAGGTGAGGATTTCTCCTAGCAGGATTCTCAGATATCTGTGGTGGCTTTCTCACCCTGGTCACCAGCCTGTTGGACCACAATCAGTATTGCTTAATTAGAATTGGCTAACTGGCTATATTTGACCCATCAAATAATGTATTAAAGAATTAGCTTTCCCCTTAAATTTTAATTTATCTGTGTGAAATCCTGACAACTTTCCTCATGATTTTAAAGATTTTCCTCTTTGGAAGTTCACTCCTATTGACTTTGCAGGAAATGATGATTTTTTTTTTTTTTTAATTTTAATCTTCCCTTTTTCTCAAAGGTCTTTTGAAGTCTCTTTACCAGATTTATTAAGATATCATATGTTTTGTTCGTCTTTCTGTTTAGAGCTGTTTCATCTCTTTTTTTAAATTAAATTATTGTGCTTTTGGCATGAAATACTGCAGAACACTTACAAATAGTAAACAGTGCTCGTGGGGAGATAATTCCATAGTTTTGTTTAGTCAGGTATTCAACTGGACCTGGATTTTGGGTGTTGTCCATTTTGGGGCAATAAAGATCGTTTTAAAAATGAAGAGTTTTAAAATGTACTCTTGTTGTAGGTGAAGAGTTTCGAGCAAGTTATTATTTGCAGCCTGAGCTTACTCCATCCCAGCTGGCCTTCAAAGACTTGGTTTGGAACTCTGAGAGAAATACTGTGAGTATTGCTGGTAAGGGGGCTCTGATGCCTTTGGGTTTGGGAAGTGTCTGGATCTCTGGATGGGAATTGCTGGCAGGATTTCACATAGGTGGGTGAATATTGCTGGGAAACACATGGCAGATTTCCATCTCAATCCAGACTCCTTAGGCAGTAATGTTACCACATCCTACTCTCCAAAAATCAGCCTAAATTGTCACATTGTGTATCATTTAAGGGTCACTTAAGTTTGTGGGTTCCTTCCCTGGCTGGGGTGAAGCAGTGGGTGGCTTGTGTGACGTTTTAAACTGATGGACACAAACTTAACTTTGCCTTCTTTCCTTTTGGCTGATGATTATGTCTTAATTTGCACCATTTCTGGACTATTTCTTCTGCTGGGACCTTCTGCCTGCCCCACTAAAGCATCCTCAGGGCAGAGCTAAAGGCTTGGGAAGAAATGCTGCTGCTAGCACTGCACAGGGGCTGTGGTTGGGACAATCACCTCAGCCCATAAACACAAAATGAGACTACGTGCAGAGGGCCCTGTGGCTTTAACCCTCGTTCTGCTGTATTTCAGATCCATCCTAGAGCCACCAGAGTGTCCCTGATTGTCACTTTATGCAGCTGCAAGATGATTCCTTTCCCTGGAACCAGCGTGCAGGTCCTCAGCCGGCACGTCCGGCTCTGCCTCTTCGACGGCTGCCGGGTAAGGAACGTGTCTGCCTCCCAAAAAAGGACTGGAGGAGGGTTGGCACTTCAGGATCCTTCAGGTTCTGGTTCCTCTGGTAGGCAGCTCCTGCAGTTGTCTCACTCAGAGAGAGACACACACACACACAACCTGCCTCCCAAGCTGCTTAATTTATGCTCAGATGAGTTTGGTTTGAGCCCGCTCAACCAGAAAAATAAGTTATAAATGGAATTTAATGAGAAAACAGGCCAGACTACATTGATGGGTATTGGGCACGGCCAGGCAAGCACAGTCAGCCCTGCTTCCCACCCTTGGTACTCCACAAAGCACTTGATCCCTCCCTTTTTCTGCCTTTGGTTTCTCCCCCTCTGCTTTCCTCCCGTGGTAAGTCAGGTGCAGCCCCAGAATGCCCCTGAGCACTGTGAGGTGAGCCAGGGAGCTGCTCCTGACTCAGGGTGACAGTCACACCCGGCCCCTGGGGCTCAGGGCTGTGCTGGGTGGCCCTGGGAGGGGCTGGGGCGGGAGCTCCAATTCTCTGAGTCCCTAATTTCCAGTCCCCCACCTGCCATTGTTCCTCTTGACTCCTTTGTATTCCTGGAGGTGAGTGTTTCCCGGGCTGATGTGTCTCCTGGGATGGGCCTAGGAGCAGCTGGCTCAGGGTCAGATTCCTCCACGTGCCCTTGATCCTCTGTTCCATTGTGTGTGTGCAGAGCAGCTTTTTATAAAAACATAACCCTGATTATCCAGCAGTTTTCTTCCAGTTGTCTTTGTTGTGTGCAGTGTTGGATCCATCTGGGATAACCCTGCATTTTCTGAAAGCAGCAGGGCTTTCCAGGAAAACCTGCCTTAGCTTTTTCCCCCACTCTAGGTGCTGAGTAACATTCACACAGTGAGAGCTACATGGCTGTCTAAGAGTCCTCAAACTTGGACCTTTTCTCCAAGGGTAGGTGTCACAGCCACTGCCTGGTTACAGCTTCTTGCTTTAGTGTCACTAAAATGTGCCTTGGTGGCACAGCTGTGCTCTGTGGAAAGATAAAGAATAAGGGGAATAAGGTTTTGACTAGAATTGCTTTTCTCCTCATTTTTATATACAGTGGGATTGGGTCTGAGATCTTGTGTGAGTGAGGGATATGCTTGATGGCCTTTAAAAATCAAGATTTTTTTTTTTTATAGGTACATTAACTTATATTTTTTCCCCCTCCCTCTCTCTGTATCAGGTGATGGGCATCTTACCCAGCCTGCTCGATGGTGACTGTTTTGTCAGGTCCAGCTCCCTGTCTTCAGACATTGGCATATTGTTTGAGCTTGGCATCACTTACAAGTGCAATGTGAGTGTGGGCAGATGCAGTGGCAATCACCCCCAGTGCAGGTTTATAAAGGGAACCAGCTGTCCCTACGCAGAGAACAGGACTAGAGAACATCCCTGATTAGAGAACAGGATTAGAGGATAGGATTACCTGGAAGGAGCCTACAGGGAACATGGAGAGAGACTTTTCACAAGGTCATGTAGTGACAGGAGAAGGGGGAATGACTTCCCTCTGCCTGAGGGCAGGGATAGGTGGGATATTGGGAAGGAAGTCTACCTGTGAGGGTGGGCAGACCCCGGCACAGTTTTCCCAGAGAAGGGTGGCTGCCCCATCCCTGGAATTGTCCAAGGCCAGGCTGGAGAGGGCTTGGAGCAACCTGGGATAGTGGAAGGTGTCCCTGCCTGTGGCAGGCGTGGAACGAGATGATCCTTAAAATCCCTTCCAGCCCAAACCATTCTGGGATTCTCTGATGGGAGAATATCCCTGATTAGAGAATAAAAGTCCCTCTGACTCATGGCCATCAGTGTCCCTGTACCAACACTGAAATAACTTGTGCCAAAGATCCCATGTCAGGGGATCACAATGCACCAATTCTCTCTTCACTCCTGCAGTTTTCCATCTCTCTGATTTATTTCAGACTAGTGTCCTGTACAGTTTGCAAACTAAAGTTTTAACTGTTTCAGCAGTATGGACAGTGGTTTCCAGCTCCAGTTTACACAGATAGAGCCTGTCCATCTGGGATGTGCTGCTGGAAAGCACAACAGGTAGTAAGATAGTAGATGGTGAAGCCCAGAAAAACTACCCTAAGAGAAGGCAGATTGTGATTTTTAAACACACAAGAGTGAAAGAGGAAAAGGGGGGGTAACTACAATGATTTTGATGTGGTTATTTTAATTAATTGTGGTTCAGTCACTCATTCGGGGTCAGCTGCTCAAATAATTTACATTTCTCTTTTTTTCTAGTCAAAAGGGGAGAGAGGAGAGCTGAGCTGTGGCTGGGCCTTTCTGAAGCTTTTCACTTCCAGTGGGATTCCTGTTCCTTCCAAGTGAGTTTTTTGTGTTTTCCTGCTCTCTCTATCGATACACATCTCTTTCAGATTAGGAGTAAAGCTCATTTTTCGTACTTACTGCTGGGGCATCCAGACCTGTCCTTTGTGATTCTGCCTCTTCTTTGCTGCATTATCCCCTTCCCATGTGAAAATTGGGAGACTGGTTTCCAAGACCTGGAATCAGGTAGGAGTTTTGCAAAGGAACCTGTCGCTGCTCTTGGAGTGTGAATTATATTTTGCAGCTGATTTATGATTAGTGGGTTCAGTGATCTGAAAGAATAATAAAATGTACATACTTTTATTTTATTTTAAATGTAGGAAAGCTTTCTGTTCATTGACAGAAATCATTCATTGTAGCTCAGACTTGCAAGGCTTGTTTTTTACCAAATATTGGTAGACATATATGTGTTGTGTTTATGTATTCTGTATTTTTCTGGGTTGCAGGAAAAAAAATACCCATGGGACACCTCTACTGTTCTAAAAGTCTCTAAATCGCTTCTAAATCTCTTTTTTTAAAACGTTGTTTTACTATTTCATTAAGTAAGCATGATATCTACTGGTTAAATTTCATGCTTCCTTCAGCAGTGACTTACTCTTGACAGAACTGGGCTTACATTATTCTGTAACAAATTTTAGATATGGCAGAGCTAAACTGTTGAAGTGATGACTCTTCAAAACCATTTTGGTGAAACAGTTGCTAAATTCCATACCAGAAAAATATTTGGGCTGTGGAAAAGAAACAGTGTTGTTAATGGTCTTTAAAATAATTAACCTCCCAGGATAATTAAATTCCCCAAATAGTTAAATTCCCAATTACAGGTTTCATGTAAATTCCCATAATACAGGTTTCAAATTCATCTTTTTTGACAGGATGTATGAGCTGGTCCTGAGTGGTGGAACTCCCTATGAGAGAGGCATTGAGGTTGACCCATCAATATCAAGGAGAGGTGTGGTTTCTTTTCAATATAGTTTAAATAAAAAGATGTGGTCAGTGCTGCATCTCCTTCACAACAGTCCCCACAGCCTAGCTGGGGTTTGTATGTTCTCTTTTTGCATGTATTTCATTATTTATCTGCTTTTATCTGGGCTGTGGGGTGCTGGGTGGTGCCAGGCTAACTAAACTCGAAAGAGTTCTCAAGCCACTGAAATGTCTTTGTATTTTTGTAATATAATTCTTAATGTTGTTTCAAACTGCCTGTTTGAGTCTGGGGTGTTTATTCCTGCAGCAGGCTCGGGGGTTTTTCAGCAGTTCCTGAGCCTCAGGAAACAGCCTGTGCTTCAGGTGAAAGTGAAGTCACCAAGCGTGCACTCAAAAGACATCCTGAAGTGAGTCCTTGTGCTTCCATAAAATGACAAAGTATTCCAGATAGCCTAGAGAAATCTGCAGTGTTTGCAATAAACACCTCGACTGCTGCCCTTTATTTTCCCAACAGTTTTCTCCCAGAAACATTAGTTGGGAGCATGTGCTACATCCATCTCCTGGTGTTTTATCGACAAATCCTTGGAGATGCCCTCCTGAAGGACAGGATGAGCATGCAAAGCACAGGTGAGCTCTGGAGGAGGATCAGGTTCAGCCAAGGAATGACTCTCTCCAGAGTCTCCCTTTGGTAAGAGATGTTTTTGTCCCTTAGGCTAAGTCATCCTCTTTATTTTTAATTTTTAATTATTATTTACGTACTGACAGTAGGGAGAGATAGAAGTTGAAAAGTTCTGGTTTTAGAACTCAGTGTCTTGCCCTGATTTTGCAACTCTGTGTCTTATTCAACAGTATCTGAAAGCCAAACCCTTTCATAAAGGAATGCTTTAATTAATAAACTTATTTCAGAGAAATTAAAATGCTCAGTTTTTGAAGACCAGGTGGGAACTGCCACACTTACCTGATTTGATCTTCATAATTTAGGACAGTAGATCAGGCTGACAACCTCTCCTGGAGTTAAATTGCATCCCTTTGGATTCAGACTTCATTTGAAATCATTGAGAGGCTTTATCCCAGAAGTTGTTCTGGTAGCTGTGCAACTAAAGAAGGTTTTTATTATTTCAAAATCCACCATCACTTTAGGAATAGACAACTGAAAATGTCTGTTCTACTTCCCAGAAGTCATCAGTCTTGGCTCACTTCTCTGAAATATTTTGGCATTAGTAAATGCTTTGTGTTTGCTAAACTTCCCATCAGCTTCAAGGTGAAGAAACAAGTGTACATTCAATATTTGGAATCACAGGATAAAGAAAACACTTCAGCCAAAATCCTGTTCTCTGTCACTTGGAATCTTATCCACAGTCTCATTAATTAAAATAATGACAGGAGCAGAGTGATTTGTCATGGAAGTGACCCAAAAAGCACCAGGACACCTGTGCAGTGGGATATGTAAATTCGCTGTGCACTTGGTCCCTGCTTCTCCTAAAATGCCACACCAGACACACCAGGCTGAGGTAGAACCCAAGTGTGTTTATCCATAACATCCAAAGCAAGCAGCACAATTGCAGCTGTGTATAAAAAAGACAGGTGCAGAAATGAGGGAAAACACCTCTGGCAGGTAAATCGGGAAGGGCTCCTGTTTGCTGGCATTGCCAATAAACAGCACTGGGTTTTGTGTGTCTCCTCTCTTGGTTTAGCTGTCTCCCAACCATTGAGAGTTGGCTGCAGTCCAAGAACAGTTTTTAGGGAGCTGTCCTACCTTCCCTGCTCTGGAGAACAGCTACAGCTCATTTTCCCTTTGGAATAATCTGACAGGAGGGGATGTGCTGAATATCTGGATGTGCCAGTACTCTGAACACCATCCCGCTTCTCCTTAGCCTTGAACATGTTTGTTTTCTGTTTCAGATTTAATCTGTAATCCTGTTTTAGTGACTTTCCCTCAACTCCTGGATCAGACAGACCTGATGGATGCACTTCGGGTATGTTACCTTGTCAGGATTTCCAGGCAAAATCTGAGCTTTTTTTTTTTGTCTTGTGAAAAGATGAGGTTCTCCACAGCCTTCGTCTGATTTTACATTTCATTTTAGAGTGCCTGGGCAGACAAAGAAAGAACACTGAAGAGAACTGAGAAGGTAACAACCCACAGGTTTTTCTTTCCATATATTCAGGGTAATTCCAACTAGCTGCTCCCTGCCAGTGTTATTGTTGCTTAGTTTTTCCCCTCACTGTACATTTATTTAGAAAATAGAGATATCTAAATGCAGTCCTTAACATTTCTCACTCAGATTTATAGCAGTAACCCAGGAGCAGGAGGAAAATTAAATTAACTTGTAACTTTCAATTTCAGTGTTCTTAATGGCAAACCTGTTATAAGTTGGTACCCAGAGTGTGGCTCCCTGGCATGATGCACTTCCAGTGCTTGGCTGGTAAAGGCTTTCCATGGATACAGAAGGAGTTGTGTGTGTCCACAAAACCATCTTCCCTCCTCCAACCTCTGAGCTCCAGTCCTCCCACAATCTGCCTGGGAAAAGGCCCCCAAATTCCTCAGATCTCCCTACCCCAGACAGTTGTAATCCCATGTTTTGGTGTGTAGAACTGGCCTGGCTGTCCCCAGGCTCACCTACACCCTGTCCTACCTCCTGTTCCCGTGACAGAGCAGCTGCAGGGGACTGAATGAGAAAGCCATTGGCTCTCAGTCCTGGATTTCCTGGGAGCAGCAGTGGGACATTTCATTCCTGAATCGATGCTCAAGGATGGCACCCCGTTTACGCAAAACAAACACCCGCTGAGTCAGAGCAGCTTTTTCAGGGCCATTCATCCAAAAGGAAAGCAGATCTGCTCACGGAATTGGCAACTCCCCGGGATCCCAGAACCATCCAGTTCTACCTGACTGGCATGTGCCACTCCCACAGGAGGATTGCTGCCTGCTGAATGCTCACCCCTTGCGTGGTTCCATGAGGCCGAGCCGTGAAACGCTCCCTGCCAGGCACAGCGCTCCCAGGGCTGGGACACTCCGGACTTGGATCTTTCCCACGTGTTTGATAATTGACCAGGCTGATCCTTTGTCTCTGGGTTTTCCAAACTGGTCTTTACAGGGGAGCATACAATTCACACCGTGCACAAAGAATGGGACAACAGTGCCTGGGGACAGCCTCACCTCCTACTCCAAGGAGTGGGATTGGAGCCACTCTCCACCTAGGAGAGCAGGGAATTGAGAGGCGTTTGGGCTTGCAGGGCAGGGAAAATGTGACACTGCTTTTAAGAAGGAATACAAATACCCCACGATCAAACGGCTCTCGGTGCCTGTGGTTTGTGGGAAGGCTGGCAGAGTTCAGGGAGCAGGTTTGTTGATATGCTGGAGGCTTATCTGAGATAACAGATATATGTTTAGGAAGGTCAAATCTCTTCCCGTTCTTTTCCTGGGAACTGGGAGTGAGTTGTTTGGGTTTTTTCCCCTGCGTGCAGTACTTTGGAGAATGCTTGGCAACACCACGTGTTTGCACTGAAGTGTTTTCAAACACTCTTCTCTGCAGAGAGATCAAGAATTCCTGAAGTCTGCGTTTGTTCTGGTGTACCACGACTCCGTGTTCCCTCTGCTCTGCTCCACGTTCCTCCCCAGCTACAAATGGGCTGATGAAGAGGTGGAATTGTCTCGCTGGAAGGTGATCCATGACTTCCTGAAAAGGAGCCAGGAGAGTGACGGTGCACTGGAGTACCTGCTGTCATCAGAAAACACCCACAGAGCCTTTGACATCTCAGAGCTGGCCTATGATTTCTTAGCAGAAGTGAGGGAAAACAATCCTGGAGTATGAACAATCCAGGCTCTCTAAGGACATGGTAACAATAAAATTAAATTCTTACCAAAGAGATTGTGTAGGATCTGAGTTGTAATGCATATTTTAGCACAATTAAGATTTTGAGAGAGACTGAAATTATTTTATAGGTTTAACTACTGGAAATCGTATTTTAAATTTTTAACTTTGCAGCATTAGACAAGTCTGTGGTTGCTTTTTACTACCTGTGTGTAGCCACGTCAGGTGGCTGAAGCTGAGGTAGCCCCTTTCTCCTCTTGTGCAGCTTCCAATTAATTTCCAGTGTTGTTTTAATCAGGGTGAACAAAAGGCTCTTTGTCCCAGTCCCCCAGCAGCCTGGGAGCAGGGAAGGGATGGAGCAGCGATCTTTAAGAATGCTGCTGAGCAAGGGCAGCCAGCTTAGGGGAAGAATCCTCTCTTGCCCAACCAGTGACCAGCAGGTTGCTCTGTTTTTAGACTGTTTGCCTGTTCTTCTCCCCCACTCACGAGAAGGCTGGGTTACTCCCAGGAATGTTCCTGACCCAACACAAATAACAGCTGGTGGGAATCTGGGAAGGCTGCAGGATGATTTCCTTTGTGCTGACCCCTGAGCACCTTGTGCCCACAGGCTCTGTGTGCTGCCCACTTCCAGGGGGAAGTGATTAATCTACTTTCTCTTTAGTGAGCATCTGGATGCTCCCTGCAGGGTGGTGGGGACACTGCTACCGAGTCACACATGGATTTAAGCCCAGGCAAGGCACAGTTTTGTGTGGTGTGAAGGGATTTAAAACAAGATCTTTGCCACTGCACGGAGCCCAAAACCAGCTCCCACTGGAGTATCTGAAAACTGGAGCCTGCAGAAATACCACAGAGCAGTTCCACCAGCCTAGGAAGGGCTCAGACAAGAGACATGGATTTGATCTTTGCTCTGTGTTGCACAAGAGCTTGGCATGGAAGCCGAGTTCCTGGGGCATCACCTGTCTCGCCTGCCAGAGCTGGGATATCTCACTGGGACAGTGTCCTCCTCTTGCTGTAGCTGATTGCCTGAGTTAATGGGGTCATTCTGTCCTTTCTGGGCCGCCAGGCAGAAGTGCCACCCCTAGCCTTTCATCCCACCTGTTATTGGGGAGTTCTAGGGCAAGGCAGAGTGCGTTGGATGAAACAGCAAGTGCTTCCCAAATCCCAAATGCATCTGCCAGGAGGCAGAAATTCCTGCAGCTCTCCTTCAAACGTTACGGGGCACTTGGGAGCACATTGCCAAATCCTTCTGGTGTGTTTGTAAAAATTGCCTGCAGGTTTCTGAAGGTTGGATGTGCCTGGTGGGTGTGGAGGGGTCTGACGTGACCACAGAGCAGAAACCTGAACAGAAAGGGGAGGAGGCAACAACAGTGGAAGTGAAAATATTTCAGGCTTGGAAGCGTGCCAGGCACAATCGTTTGTAGGAAACATCTCTGTCCCGGCAAGGTGTAGGAAGTTTTTTCCTTTCCCCTCCAGCTAAGGACCTTGCATTGTTGCGTGGTGGGACCGGGGTCCCGCTCAGTCCCATCCCGGCTGGCATTGGGATGCACAAAGCCGCCGCAGTCTCCAGCGGTGCCGGGGGCTCGTCGGCCGGGGCAGCGGCGCGGTGCCAGCCCGGGCCGGTTCCTGTGCTTACGTCCCGCGGGCGTGTCCCTTAAATCCCGCACGGGAGCGGCGCGGGACGGGCAAGCACCAGCGGAGCCGAGCCGAGCGGTGTCAGCGGAGGAGAGATGGCCACGGTGGGTCCCTCTGCAGCCTCCACGCAGCCCGCCCTGCCCTCAGGACCCGCCGTCTTCAAAACCATCCCCTACGCCTTCATCCTGCCGGAGATTGTGAGTATTCCTGGCTCCGCTGCCTCACCGCACCTATTCCCGGCTAAAATCCCCCGAAACTATCCTAAAGGCACCATTAATGGGAAGTGACATCTTGTCTTTGAGCTTATGCTGAATGCACAAGGGTGGTATTCCCGATGGCGTTTTTAGGAACAGCTTGAGCACAAGGTACACTCCAGCTCCATCACTGCCTGTGCGAGGGTCACTGGCTGCCGTGGGGCTGGGAGAGGCTGCAGAGCTGCCGGCTCATCCAGGGCAGAGGCAGCTCTTGTTATCAGGTAGAAACGGCTTGAAAATCAAGGGAATTTTGCTCTCTGTATGAAGTCATTCCAGGAGTTGAAGGCAATTGGGCATCTTGTAATGTGTGACATGCCGTGATTCACTCAATTGCTTCTGGGTCCAGAGGGCATCCAGTGGGACTGCCCAAGATAGCAGCTGGTGTACTTTGTCACGATGCACGGGGCTGGCACCCCACACACCTTGTGCTCCACAGGCACAATAATCCCTGCCCGTGGCGGCGGGCTCAGGTCCCCGCTGCCTTTCCAGGGGTTTCACCCACCAGAGCTGGGATGGCACAGGGCAACACGGGCTCATCCCGATAACCCCGTGTGCTGTTTGTGCCCAGTAAATATTTTGGGTGGATCCAAAGCGAGAGACTCACTCTGGGCTGGTGCATGGAGCTGAGAGGAGACTTCCTCATGCCGTGATTCCAAGCCCCGGAGATTAACGAGCAGGCAGGGCTGGGCTGAGACAGCCATTCACTTTTCCCAGATAAAAGCACATTTTCTGGCTTCTCCACCAAATCCCTCGGGGTGAGACATTTCCTTGTCTGCAAGGCGGCAGCAAACCCTTCCCTTTTGTATGAACACTCATTTCCCATGAGCGTTCAGGGAAACTGCTGCCAGATTGTTTGTTGTCGCACCGGGATGCTCTGGGAAAGATGCAGGGGTTCCGCTGGCTGCTGCAGCTGGCCCGGGAGGGAGGTGAGGAGGCAACTGGGGAGGAAAAGGGCTTTTCCTCATCCCACACTCATCAGAGAAGCCTGTTTGTCCCTGCCAGGTCTGCGGGACCTGGGTGTGGATCATTGTCGCTGCTACCTCCGTCTCCTTGCCGCTGCAGCAGGGATGGGTGATGTACGTGTCCCTCACCTCCTGCCTCATCTCCCTGCTGCTCCTCTTAAGCTACCTCCTCGGCCTCCACAGGAACAGCGAGAACTGGAAAGTGCTGGTAAGGAGGGGACAGAACACAGGCAGACGTTGGCAGCAGAGGTGTGGGTGCAGGACCACCATGGCTGGTGACCCACCAGCCCTTTCCTCCTTTTGCCTCGACTGGAAAGTGCAGGGGAGCACTGCTGTGAAACCATTGCCTGGGAGGGTTTGGTCCCAGCCCTATCCAGGCACGTGTCCCCCTCTGGGGCACTCACAGGTGCCTTGTTTTGCAGGACAGTTTGTACCACGGCGCCACGGCCATTCTGTACATGAGCGCCGCTGTCCTGCAGGCCAACGCCACCATCAACTCTGAGTTCTTGTTCGACACGCCACTCAACTACCAACTCAACTGCGCCGCTTCGGTGAGTCCAGAGCACCCTGCCAGGCTCCACAACACACAATTCCCCTGGCAGAGCCAACAGCACGTGCTAAAGCCACAGCACAGCCACCCCAAGCCCCCCAGGGTCACCCTGGGCAGACCTTCAGCTCCTCACCTCTGTGGGTCATGCAGCAGGCGTTGGCTTCTCAGGGTCCACCAGTTCATGGACAGCCTTGTGTGGCTGGATCCTGGGAAAAGCTGAGGGCTTTGCCTACACTTTGAGGCTGAAGGGAGCTCTAAGCTGGGGGGCTTCCCCAAGCTGAGAGCACTGGGAGGAGATGGGGTTTGACTCTGCCAGCTGACCTTTCCTCTTCCTCCTCTTGTGCAGTTCTTCGCCTTCCTCACAACCTTCCTGTACATCCTCCACGCCTTCAGCATCTACTACCAGTGATCCTGGCAGCACCGGATTCACCTCTGCAGGACGAGAGCTTTCCTAGCAGGAGGCACCCTGCTGTCTTCCCAAGGTGTCCCTGCCCCAGCCCTGTCACCAGGCTTCAGGAACAGCAGGTCCTTTTGCACTTCATCACAGGAGGGACTTTGCTGGCACACGTCATCGGTGTGCCTGTAGGACATTTCTAGACTTGCCGGGGGCTATGCAAGGGGAGGGACTGGGTGCAGGCCCCACGCCTCCAACTCCGACATTCTGCCAAATATTGACAACCAAGGGAAGGGAAAAAAAAAAAATCACTGTTCCTTCAGCAAACAATCTCCTTTCCTATGTTATTTGCCTTTCTCTGGTTCAGCTCCATCCCTCCCCAACACAAATTTGTAACAATGACACAAGACTGTGTTCCTTGACTTTCAGATGGTTTCATTTGTAAATGCTGTATTTGGAATAAAGTGTCAACTGACCGATTTTGACTACTCTGTAAGCTCTGTTCATTGAACAAGCTCATTTTACTCCCCAAGAGTTAGAAAAGAAACAGAAAATGTTTGCTTAGAAAGCTACAACAGATTTTAAACAAGTAAATCATAGAACTTATAGGAAATTTCTAGATGCGGTATAAAACTACAGCGTGAAAAGAACAATTACAACAGATTTTTACAGCAGTTCTCCTCCCATGTCTCCTGATTCCCATTACAAAACCTGCAGCTGCGGAGTCCAGGCACTGGCACGGCCGTCACCGAGCACTGGTGTTACTGGTGTCCCTCCTCAGCCTCTGAGTGAGCGGAAGGAGCTCCCTCCTGTCCCTGCTCCAGGGAATCCTCCAGCTCTGGGATAGCGTTGGCTCTCAGCACATCCAGGTAGAGCAGGTAGTCCTGCAGGCAGGCTGGCAGCGGCAATTCCCGGATGGTGCGCTCCGAGCGCAGGCGCTCGCTGCCCAGCAGGGACCGGATCTCCAGGCGGCACAGATGGGACAGGGCAGGAAGGAAGGCTGGAAAAGGAAGCCCCAAGTCAAACACGGAGCAGCTCTTACAACACAAATATATTTACTAATATATTTACTGATCTCAATTGCCCCAAATAACCCCTTTTTTTTTTAAACTCCAAAAACATCCTCACTAGCTTCAAAAATTCCAAAGGAAGCCCAGCCCTATCCATTTAATAGTGTCAATTATTAAATGACATTATCACTTGGACAACTTAAAAATTATTACAGACCCTTTTAAAGAAGAATTTTCTTTGAAAGGAATCATTAACAAAGGCACCTAAGTGCAGTTTTTCAGTCACATAACACATAATCCGATTTTCTGAAGGCTGAACCATCAAAAATTCCTGCACAACCAACTCAACCTTTCTGGCTGGACACATTTTGATTACATTTTTTATGGTTTGCATTTAATTACTGTCTAATGCTTACAAAACAGGACAGAGGCTTCATTGAAAATACAAACCAAATTAGAAAAATAAAACATAACTAAGTCATATAATCATCTTCCCCTACATCTCCCCACCTGCAGCCTGGAAGCTGGATACATGGAGACATTCTTTTCCTGCCTGTATTCCTTACCAAAGTGGCTCTTGGAAGTCCAAGTAAACTTCTCCTTGTATTGGGAAAGGTGTTGCTCCACAACTGAAGGAAGTCTGCTCCAATTTATGAACTCCAGGACAAAATTAAGGACATCCTCGCTCATAGAGAAAATCCTGTGTAACAAAAACTCCCTTTTAAATATAAAACTCCATAAATACCTTTTAAAAGTATTTGTGGATTACGGAATAAAAGACCAAAAAGCATCACGTGCGATATACAAGGCCAGTGAGATTTTTTTGGTCACTGAGTTGCAAACTTGTAGTGTGTTTACTACAGCCTGTAGAAAATACAAATATTTCATAACTGTAAATAGAAGTTTAATCCTGTAGTGTCCAATTAAATATAAATCATCACCAAGCCATTATTTGTATGTGGAAAACTTCAATAATAATTAGAAAAAAAATCCAACTGGAATTTTTGTCACATTGTGTTAAACAAAACAGTCTCAAACTGCATCCGTTTCCTCTCCTCCCAGTCTTGGCCCAGCTTCACTTCTCATTTGTTTCCCATCCCTCCTGACCTATTTCTCCCATTGGAATTTCTTCTTACCATGGCTGTATTAAAGTATTACACACAATTTGCAGCTAAATTTGGGGCTTAATAAGACATGTTTGATATAAATTTGTGAAGTGATGCTTTATTGCTACCCCAGGAAAAGGCAACTTCCAGTCTGGCTTTTTTCCTAAGTAAAACTGTTTTACTGCCTCCAGACATGACGTGTGAATGATTTATTTCAGACTTTCCACAACCCCTCCCATTCCTGATGGTGGCAACTGATTATGGAGGGCCATCCTGTGACAGCCCTCACTCAGTAGCAGCTTTGCACATTGGCATGAGGTGTTTAAGCAAACAAGACCAGGCTCCCTGCTTACCAGAACCTGCACATGAAATTCATGGGGTTGAAGCCAGCCAGGAGCAGGCAGGGCAGCCATTCCTTGTATTCCTTCTGCACCGTGCTGCTGTAGTGGATGAAGTCTGTTAATTCCTCCTCTGAGGGCAGGGAACAGCCCAACCTCAGGAAGCGCCGGAACAAGGCAAACTTCTTATGGCACAGGCAGTGTGCCAAGTTAATCCCACGCAGGGTGATCCCATATTTCAGAAGAACATCAATGAACTGATAATACCTGTGAGCAGGAGAAGGAACAGGGCACCCCGTGAGCTCTCCCTCAGGAAGCACCTACCACTTCCTACATCGAGCTCTATTTGCAGGGAGCTCCGTTTTTAAAAATAGAACATTTAAAAATGTTTTTATTAAAATCCTTTCACCATTACCCACTCCAACAAGGTAACAGGGTAAGGACTGAGATTATGACTGTTAATTAGTGTTGCCTTTTAGTGCTTAGAAGGCACATTACTTCATAGATAAGGTGACACATGTTACCTGCCTGATTCACAGGACATTTCAGCAGACACCTGCTCTGCATCCCTTCCTAAATTATTTGTTATAAAGCAACACCAGAACAGAAAGGGAAGAATGGTGTCCAAGGATTTTTAAAGGCAGCTTCCTAGGAGCACGCCATGAACTAAACTCACTACTAACAAACCTCATTAATTTAAATGGCAGCACCTAAGCCATAAATAAATTCAATCCATGCATGTGAAATAATCCGTTAAAATCTGAGAGGATTCAAAAGCCTTTTTTGAAGATGTTTTCCTTAATGCAGCACATGAACCACATTCCAGGACCTCACGTTAATATTCCCAAGGAGGAACACTAATGAGGAGTGCCTGCTAAGGGAGAACACATAGGTATTCTGGAAAAATATTAAATGATAGACAGCAATCGAAGGAGGAAGGCAGGAAACTGCATGTTAAAGTAAGTTAAATAAAAGCTGATGCAAATATGAATAATTTCAACATAGAAGAAGTTTACTTACTCCTTTTGGAAGACCATGCACATGGGGGACCTGCAGTCGAAGTCCAGGCACTCCTGAGCATCTGGGCTGAAGCCTTGTTTGAGCAGCATTTCCAGGCACTCCCCGTCGCCGCCGTACAGCGCGGAATACACGGGGCTCACTTTGCCCTCGCCCTTGTCACAAATCCGGTCAGTGATCGGAATCAGCAGCTTCAGGATCCTGCAGATATTTAAAACCACTGTTTTCTCATCTTATGAAATGATTCATTTTAAACACATGGCAATTTCTTCACAGGGTCATTGCAGCTTTGGAAGAAAATCGTGGCTTTTAACTCTTGAGTTTGCATCTTTATAATTCCATACACAGACCCGTGCAAACATTGTGCTTTAGGATGGATTTGGGCTGGAAAGAAGTATTTTAAACCAAACCAGGGACAGCTACTTCCTATTATTCAACAATTCTTTTTACAGCAACAGAACACCACCGCACATTAAATCCCGACTTCCAGGAAGTTTGGAAGCAAACTGGAAATGTGAGTTGCAAATAAATACTTAGTTCTGTGAAACAGAAAAATCATTCTGTTTACAGCTCACACCCCAGGCCACATCACATTAGTGACAAACACCAGTTCCTTTGCTGCTGGAACTTACTGGTGCTGGTTAAGGGTCGCCAGTGATGTATCATCATTTATATATTTAAGTGCTGCCACACGTGTGAATCATGGAGTTCCTGAGAGATCCTTCTCCCCAATCGTCTACTCCCAAAACTTCCTTCCATTCTTGGCTCTCTGCTGTGGAACTGACTTGTATCTCTGAAATTGGCCAAAGCTACAAACGTATCTCTGGAAAGATTAGACAAACCTTTTCGAGGTTTTGATTTTTCTGGCTGGTCCAGCTAATTCAATATTTGCATATAATTACTTCTGCTACTTCATTGTTAGGAATATAATTCTAATTAGCAGCTATTCAAGTCGTGTATAATACGTAACATTGTTGTTTATATTTTTAAATGGAAAAGTAATATGGCCGTGGAGTGATATCCAGTTCAGCACTGTGGAAAACCCTCTAAACTCATTAGGATATGGATCAAACCAAGGTTAGATGCTGAACTAAAAATCATATAATCACAGAATGGTTGGGGTTGCAAGGGACCTCAAAGGTGATCCAGTTCCACTTCCTGCCATAGGTAGGGACACCTTCCACTATCCCAGGTTGCTCCAAGCCCCGTCTAAGCTGTCCTTGGTCACTTCCAGGGATGAGGCAGCCACAGTTGCTCTGGGCAACTTGTGCCAGCGCCTCCTCACCCTCACAGGGAAGCATTCCTATTAATATCCAATGTAAACCTGCTCTCTGTCAGTGTGGAAGAAAACTACTAAGAGACATTTAAAATATGAAAATAATCAGGACTTCTAAACTACAGATCAGTTTGAATACTCGATTTTTCTTCCTTTTAGGGTTGAACTTTCTCCCTTGGGGATCAGATTTGTGTGACCAGGACCTTCTATCTGAATGCCTTTGCAACCACCTACTTTGCATGGCCCATCTCAGCTGCTGCATGAATGGGTAACTGCCAGTTATCCTCATTGCAGTAGAGGTTTGGGTCTGCCCCTGCTGCCAGCAGCAGCTCCACACAATCCAGGTGTCCCTCCTGTGCAGCAATCAGCAGGGGAGTGGCCCTGTCCTTGGCCTGGCAGTTGACGTCTGCACCTAACACAAAACAAAACCAAAGTCACATCCATCAGTCATTATTTTTCACAGGGTGGCTTCAAGCTCAGCAAGTTTTCCACAGCAGTAAGGAAATAAACCCCCTAATACTAAAAATGACAACATGCAGGAGCAGAGCTGAAATTGCATTGAGTGAGAGTTGGTGGAAGTGCAGCAAGGGAAAGGAAGGGTTGTGGTTACCATGGGACAGCAGCAGCCGCAGACTCTCCAGCTGGCCATACTGAGCAGCCACAAACAGCGGCGTGATTCCAAAGTCATCCCGACAGTCCTTGCTGGCCCCCTTCTCCAGGAGCATTTGCATTATCTCAGTGGAACCCTGAAATAAATAGTTTTATTCTTAACCAACAGGAAAGCAAGGAAATTACAGAATCTGCTTTCCCTCCCCCACATTCCAAACAGAAATAAGAAAAAGCACGTTCTGAAAATGCATTGAAAATTAATGGTAAAAGAAATTAGGCAAGTTCAAATTAATCACTTCTGCTCATTTACATTATAAACCCACTTAAATACCATTTGTATTATGTTAGAACCACAAAGACAACACATTTTTAAGTACAAGCTTGTGACTGTTAGGGTAGTTTAGGAAAAATTACCTTATAAAAATGCAATAATTATTAAATAAATACACTAGTTACATGGAAATTACATGATGTGCTCACAGGTTACCTGAAAGGAAGCTTGGTGCAAAGAATTCCATCCAGACCAAGAATGAGAACCTTCAACACTTGCTCCGTGTTGGAGCAGAAACTTGACAACCTCTGTGTGTCTATTTTCAACAGCTTCCGTAGAACAGTAATTAATAAAAAAAAAAGAAAATAAAAATAATTCTTATTGAAGAATTTTTAAAAGAAATAATTTAAGTACTTGGATTTAAGAGCTCAAAAGGCCTTACTGCCAACTTCCTGACACAATAATCATAATTCTTTTAAATTTGCCCATTATATATTTACTTGCCTTTTATATTTAGGTCTCCAAAACAGTGTTGGAGAATGGAAATGATGCCCAAATTCCCCCAAACTTAGAAGACTTGGAAACAAAGATGGCACCCATGATGTCAGGGTACTGAGGCAAGTAAACCAATAAACATATACAATCAGATGATTTAGACCCTCAGGATTCACCGTAACAGAAGTTTTAAGCATTTAATTATGTCAAACATAAATCATATTAAAAATGCTAAAATAATGGACCTTAATTGCCAAACTAGGAATGTCAAAAATAGGTCTTTTTTCATAAGAATTAGAGAGGAATTAGAAAAACCAAAAAAGGGCTTTGAAACAGCCTCATACAGATGTAATCCTGAAACTCCTTAAGTTTTTCTGTGCTTGATGCAGAAAACCAGTTTGGTTTTATAATTTTATTTGACAACATTGTCTGAAGCAGATTTATCCGCAAATAAAATGTTATTTCCACACCCACTCCACCTCCGAGTCTAAAGCCTGGTACTTAGGGCTACAAAAAGATGGAACATGGCAGGCAGCGAAGGAACTCTGGTGAGTTTAAACTCAGAGAAACTTGAGCTTAAACGGGTGAGTTCAAACTCTTGGGGATTTGAGGAAAGCTCGTGTCACCTAGGAAGAGCGGGGTGGTGGCTGATTCGGTGGTGACATTGTCGAGGTCAGCCCCAGCTTCCAGGAGAACCTGGAGACATTCCACAGAGCCATGAAGGGCCGAGAGGTGCAGAGCACACAGCCCTTCGAATGTCCTCGAGTGGATGTAGTCATCAGCAGGAGCTGCAGAGGAGCATAATGGGGGGAAAAGAGGGATATTTGGCAGTGAACCACAAAATACAATCATTTTAAGAAAATAACAGACTTATTTGAGATGTGTGGCCTATGGAACATCCATGAATGTGCTGTTATCACCTCAAGTGATAACACCCATGAACTGCAACGTGCCAAGTTCTCTTTACCACAGCTGTGAAACCACACAGAAAATCCCCAAGCAAGAACAGGATAAATCTATGTAACATGTATTTTCTATGACAGGGTAATTTAGCAGAAAACCACACTACTCCCCATTAGATTTTCCTTACCTGTATCAATGAGCAGCTTCAGGCACTCACTGGAATTGTGCGCTGCTGCTTCGTGGATGGGCAACCACCTCCTGTTATCTGGGACATCAACGCTGTATCCCCGATTAATTAATTCCCTCAGTATTTCGACATTTCCTTCTCTGGCTGCAAGGCCCACGGCTGAGCACCGGTCAGAATAGGCTTCCGTGAAATCCATCCCTGGCCTGAAACTCTGTGGGAGAAGGAACAGGGTGGAGAGAAAAAAAGAGAAATGCAACGTTGGTACAATATAAATATGAGGGTGGTTTTGTTTGTTTAGCAGAGAACTTGGTTTGGTTTGTAGGGAGATGGTGGTTTGGGGGTAGTGAGTTTTTGGGGGGTGTTGGGCAGGTGGTTTGTGGGTTTTGGGGGGAGATGGTTGTGAAGTTTGAGGTGAGGTGGTTGTTTTGGAGGTGGTTGTTTGGGGAGGTGGTTGGCCGTTTAAGGGAGGTTGTGGAGTTGGGAGGAGAGACGGTTGTTAATGGGTTT
>VZTJ01003792.1:554914-575369 GCA_013397795.1 Orthonyx spaldingii | reverse complement strand
CGGCCGCCCTGCCCGGCCCCGGCGCTGCTCTGCGGGCTCCTGGCGGCCGTGGCGGCGGTGGCCGAGGGCGGCCGAGCGCTCCCGCAGCTCAGCGACGACATCCCGTTCAGGGTGAACTGGCCCGGCACCGAGCTCAGCCTGGTCGGTACCGCGCCGGGCCGGGCGGCCCGCACGGCCGCTCCGCCCGGGGAGGGGCTCCGAGCCTCCCGCCACACAGGGGGGCTTGGGTGGGGCTGTTCCGCCGCCGGAGGGAGCCCGGCAGCTGGGAGAGAATCCTGGGGGGTTCTGTGCTGAAAGCGGCATGGGGAGGGCTGGGGCTGGAGGCTGTAATAAAGGGCTTTATAAGAGCAGGGAATGGGTGAGCAGGAGTGAGGGGAGCATGCAGGGACGCGGGGAGCTGGAGGTAGAAGGTTCAAAGCCAAGGCGACAGCAAGCAACTCCCAGCCAGCTTAAACACCAAAGCCAGTCTTGTGGTAAATTAAATCCCAGGAAGTGCTCTGGAGCACCACGCAGGAATTCAGGGGTATTTCTAATGAGTAGCATGAAAAAATCCCGCCTGGCTGATCCGTGGGTTGATTGTTCCCTCAGCCGACGACGGGTGTCCTGTATAAGGAGGACAATTATATCATCATGACCACTGTGGATAAAGAGAAGTACAAGTGTCTCCTGCCATTGATAGCCAGTGGCAACGAGGTGAGTTCAGGCGAGTTATTCTGTAAATATAAACTGCAGATGAGTCTTTATATTGTCAGTTTTAATGTCATGGAATATCCTTCTGTTGCAGGAAGAAGAAAAGGACTATAAGGGTCCCACTCCAGGGGAACTGCTGGAGCCTCTCTTTAAGCAAAGCAGCTGTTCCTATAGAGTACGTTACTTCTGTGTTGTTCATTAAATGCTAATTAAAAGGTTACAGTCCAGTCCATGTTGAGGTTTAGGGTAGTAAATCAGATACTAATACAGTCTGAAACAAGGTCTTTACAACTTTATGCCTTAATATTGCTGACAAAATTCTGTGTGATTAAAGATGTCAGGATTCAGATAAATGGGTTGCTATGGTAGCAGTTAAAAATGTGATTTTTTTTTTTTAAATTTAATTTTTTCCTTTGTTTTATCTGTGTGAAAGTCAAGGAAGTTTTCTCTGGCGTGTTTGGGCAACACTGAGACCACTCGCTGTGCTTTTGTTTTTGAGGGTGCTCCCGCACTTTGCTGCAAAAGCCAACATTTAGGTGGTTTTGTGGTGTGTAAATACATGTAAATATAATTTTTAAAATGTATTTTATTTCGAAGATTGAATCTTACTGGACTTACGAGGTCTGCCACGGAAAACACATCCGTCAGTACCACGAGGAGAAGGAAACGGGGCAGGTAGGCTGCTCACAACCCCCTTCTCCACTGGTGTGTTCCTGCTGAGCTCCTCCAGCAGACTTGAATTCCCTGAAAAAGCTTGGAAAGTGGTAACTGATGTTTGTTTTGATTGTAGAAAATAAACATCCAGGAATACTACCTGGGGAATATGATAATGAAGAACCCGTTGTCAGAACCAGGTGTGTTTTAGATTATTTCATTCTGCTGGTGTTAATGAATTTTTTGGGTTTTAATTATTCCCATCTGACCAGTTTGAGAGCCTTGTTTAGGGAACCTGGCACAAATACTCAGAAATACTCAAGTGCCTAAAGTGGGACTTTGGTGGAAATGAGGTTGCTGAGCCCCAAACTCAAAGAACAGTTTAGAATAACTGAATTTTGGAGCACTTTTTGCCTGTAAATTAGTTCAAAGAAGTCTTCCAAATCCACAGACTAAGTGTTCATTCAGGGCTGATGGAAAGAACAGAAACAGAACAGCAAAACATCACCTGGGTTGGGGTTTTTGTTTCATTCTAGGCTAGTGTGCAAAAGGTGGGCACCAGTGTTTTGCTACAAGTGTTTAACTGGAATGCTGCAGTCTTTTGCTGGGGATTTAGTGCTGTTCATCCCATTCCTGGATCCCTGGCTGCAGCCCTCAGTTAAGGATCCTAGTCCTGGACAGAAGCAGGGCTTCAGAACCTGCCTTGTTTGGCCTTTCTGGATGCAGTGCCTGTGCAGAGGTGCCTCGTTCTGCTGCTGCATAGAACAGAGTGTTTGATTCAAGTCACCAGTTGTGTGGGGCTGGATGTTGAAGTGAGATGGTACTTCAGGTCACCATAGCTGAGTCTGTCAGGCTGTTGTCCCTCTGTCCTTCCTGCTTAGGTGGCAGATTGTGTCCTGTGTCCTTTCCCTGCTCCTTCCAAAGCACCTGCCTGTTTCCTGTCCAATTCCCACCCTTCCCAAACAGCTGCAGTGACGTGTTCTCCAGCCCTGCCTTGGTGTCAGGGCTGGATTTGGCCTGTCCGACCAACTCCAGGTTGTTTTAAGACAAACTGACTTGTATTTTGCTCTGTTTCCTCTGGGCCTCAGATCACTGGTTATTTCCTTTCTTTCCTCTTTTGCACCTGCAAGTGGCTCTTAGCAGTGTATAAAGTACCAGCAAATACACAAACTAGAAAAGCTCCTCTGTGAAATTTCGTTTTATTTCAAGTGCACAAACTTACCTCATTCTTAATTATTCCCTAGATCAAGAAGAGAAGGAAAATTCCAAAGATGGTGCAAAAGAGGCAAGTGAAAATCATCTATTTTAACTTCTGCCATCAATAGTGGAGGCAATTTATTTATGATCCCAGACTGGTTTGGGTTGAAAGGGACCTTAAAGCTCATCCAGTGCCACCCCCTGCCATGGGCAGGGACACCTTCCACTATCCCAGGTTGCTCCAAGCCCCATCCAACCTGGCCTTGGACACTTCCATGGATGGGGCAGCCACAGCTTCTCTGCGAAAACCTGTGCCAGGGCCTCAGCACCCTCACAGGGAAGAATTTCTTCCTAATATCCAGTCTAATTATGAGATAATGTAATTAGTCCCTGCCCAAAATGAGTATCAAGAAATGAAACTGTTCCTGAGCTGCACTTTTCTTGCTTTTAATTACCAATACCAGCTCTGAAAATTTATTTAGTCTTGCTACTCAGATTATTTACTTACACTTAACAAAGCCCTGCAGCACAAAATCCCTAAGAGAAGGAGCTGACTTGCTGACCCATCCCTTAAAACTCTGTGCTTCCCTTTCCACTTAGAGAACTTCCCCACTTGCTTAGGCCCCAAAACTCAACTCTGAGTTGCTGATTCTATAGCAAAACAATGGGAATACCTGAAGCACGCTGGAGTTTGGAATTAGTGAGAGCAGGTTTGACCTTATTGCCAGTTCCCCTTTATTTTCATGCTAAAATGAAGTTTTTGTGTCTATGGCCTTTGGAATAGCTCAGGGTGGTGGTTGTGCAGTGATCTCAGCAATATCCAGGCCCGAGGAGCATTTTGGAGGTCATTGTGGGGGCAGAACGTGGCGGCTGTGCCTCTTAGAAAGCCAGGAAAGCAAAGTGTTTTGCAGTGCAGCTTTTTTCCTTATACTTCAGAGGAAATCAAGTCTTTTATTGCCTTTTTCTTGAACAGTGTTTATGATGCACTTGCCATGTCAGGATTTCCTGGAATGTCTTATCAGGAAAGGGCACGTTGGTTCTTTAATCTTGTGAATGTCTTCACTCATAGTGGAGCAGCTTCTGGGTGGAGTCAGTGGCCTGGGACAGGGTGACGTGGCTTGAAAGCCAAAGCAGCAGGTGAGGGACAGAAAGGTCCTGGAGCCTGGAGTGTCCTGACCCCAGAAGGCATCTCTGTCTTTTAGCACAGACCCCTTTCTGTTCTGCACTGAAAACCTTCAGTAGCTCAAGCAATACGGGTAAAAAAGAGTCAGTTTGTGGGTTTGGGCACTTTGGGAAGCCTGGAACTCCAGCTGCTTCAAAAACAGGGACTTCACCACTTCAGGGAATTAATGTCTTAAGAGGGAGCTGGATGAAACACCAAGGAACAAACCTGAAAAGAGCTGACTCGAAGGTGTGACAAAGTGGATTTACTTTGTGTACACCCTTAACTTTGTTAGTCACAGATACAGGTGGTTTGGGATCCTCTGGACAAGGAACAGCCTGGACTGGGAATGCTGAGAGGTGTAGTGCAGGTTCCAGGGTGACTTTGCAGGGGTATTCTAGATTCTTTAGGGCCTAGTGCTGCAGGTGATGAGCCTGGCAGACCCAATCTTAGTGAACACGAGGACAGGTCTGGATGTTGCAGGAACACTGAGTAGCTACACAAAGTCTGATTTAACCCAGTCCTGCTGGCTCTGCACACAGGAATAACATTTTTCATTTCAGAGGAGTCTCGGGAGCTTTCCTGTGGTTCTGATCTGTTGCTTTCGCTCACCCAGATCCCCACCAAAAACATTGAAGGGCAAATGACGCCCTACTACCCCGTGGAGCTGGGCAATGGCACTCCCTGCAGCCTGAGGCAGAACCTGCCCAGGTCCAGCACAGTGATGTACATCTGCCACCCCGAGGCCAAGCACGAGATCCTCTCTGTAGCAGAAGTCACCACCTGCGAATACGAGGTGGTGATCCTGACCCCGCTGCTGTGCAACCACCCCAAATACAGGTACAGTGCCCAGAACACTTCTGGCTCCTCTTAGTTTGTGATTTCTTTGGAGATCTTCATGGTATTTGGAGACTGCAGATACTGTGTGTGTACACAGACTTCGAAAGTCTGTAAAACCAAAAGTATTTTCTCCAGCCACAACTTTAACCTTGATTTTAGCTCCTCCCAACATGAGTAGCTCTCCAGAAGCCATTTCCATATGGAGAATTCACAATTTCGGTGTTATTTTCCAAAAAAAACAAGTGGAGGGTTCTTTTTTCCTCCCCTTCTCTGAACTGTACCATGTATCTGAGGGATCCCCTGAGTCTTTGGACCTTCCATGGGGTGTAAAGAGAACTGCAAAGGGAATGTGCCATACAAACAAGGGGGGATAATGGACAGGATTTCTGGATTCACGCAGATGTTGGAACAAGGGAGTATTTAATCACTGATCCAAAACAGGCCACAAAGTCTGAAGGCAAAATCCTGCATGTAAGCACTTGGCAGTTGGAGTTACTAAGTGGTGCTATTGTTAAATGTTTGGTTTCCACTGTGAATTTTCTCACGTGGATGGGTTTAGTCATACTCTGTTATCTGCTGCACTTATCTGGGGCACCGTTACCTGTTTGCTGTGTGAGTCTCTTAAGCCTCTGCAGCAGTAGAAAAAAAACATAGAAAGTGCACAGGCAAATTGTTCTGTTGCTTGAGAAGGATAAAATCCAGAGCTGCTGCCTCTTTCCAAAGGGAAGGCATGGAAGGGTTCCTGGCCACCAGCAGGAAACTCTTAAAATAAACACACAGGATCATCATTCCCCCCCTTACGTCACCTTGGTAAATAAGGAAAGGTGGAGGTGGCGGCCTAGGAATGCTGCCCAGTGTCACCACAGGGATCACAACCCAAATTTCAAGTTCAATGCCCTTTTTTCCTGTTTTGTGTTCCCAAAACAGCCCCAAGCAGTGCCTCAGCCTCAGCCCCTGTAGAAGGGGCTTTCCTTCTACACCTGGCATCTCATCCAGGGATGCATCTGCACCACCTGAGCAGCAGCAGATCCAGGAACTCAGAGCATTGAAATGATTTCTGTACTTGAAGGTGTCACAGTGACTTGTTCTTACCTTGCTGGGCAGGTTCAGGGCTTCCCCTGTGAATGACATCTTCTGCCAGTCCCTGCCAGGATCCCCACTTAAACCTCATAACCTGGAACAGCTGGAGAAACAGCAAGAAATGCTTAAGATGCCTTTTAGGAGGGTTAAAGAGGTAGGATTTGTTTCATTTTAAATAGAAAAAATTTTATTTTCTGCATTTAACATATTTTGTAAGATGATGTCAGTCTTTCACTGGTCTTTAAGCTTGTTGAAACCATCTGTAACACACCCTGTTTGGAAGGAAAACAAAACAAGTGTGGGCTATTGATATAAAATTTTGTAGCCTTTGTAGCCTACAGTTCACAAGTGTGTGAAAGTTTTGACTGGAATTTGCTTTCAGCTAAAACAGACCAAAACAGCCAACCAGATTGAGTGTTTAGTAACTTCATATAATTTGTTAAAGACTTCGCAGGGGACTTAATTGTATCCTTTAATTTCAGGAAGAAATGCCTTCAACAAAAGAAGAGAAATTCTCTTCCATCCACAAGCCTGTGGCTGTTGGGAGCCACCAGCTGTTAACAGTGGGAACAACCCACATCTCCAAACTGACCGATGAGCAGCTCATCAAGGAATTCCTCAGTGGTTCCTACTGCTTCCATGGGGTGAGCAGCAAAGCCAGTGGAATAAAGCTATGTGGAACACATCCTAATTTATGTATTTGTTTAATTTTTATCTTGAACTTTTCTGTTGAAATTCAATTTATTTGAGCAGACAGTGAAATGAAAGTAGGTGACAGAATTAGCTGTGAAGGATTTTCATGAACTAATAGATATGGAATTTTACAGGTAAAACAGATGGTTTAGGGTCTGAAGGGGAAAGGATGTGTTTGTTTTGGGGTGTTCTGTTTGTTTTAGGGGTTCTGTTTGGTTCTTTTTAACACTGAGGTTGTTCCTCTCCCCAGGGCGTTGGCTGGTGGAAATACGAATTCTGCTATGGCAAATACGTTCACCAGTACCACGAGGTGTGTTCAAAGAGTTCTGTTAGTTCCTTTAAGTTCCTATTAAGAAAATACAATCCTCTGGACATGGTGCAGTGATCAGCTTTTCCTGTTTTAGGATAAGGAAAGTGGCAAGACCTCCGTGGTGGTGGGTACGTGGAGCAAGGAGGAGCACATCGAGTGGTCGAGGAAGAACGCGGCCAGGACCTTCTACCTGCGAGAGGATGGCACCCAGACAGTCAGGTACCAACCAGGCTCTGCCCTGCTCTCACACCTGGGACACAGGGCCCAGACCTGGCAAATTCGGGTTAAAAAATAAACTGCCAAGAGCAGCATGTTCAGATTCACCCCCCAGTCAACATCATAAATGAGGAATTCAGCACTTTGGGTATGACACAGGGAAAAATCTTCCAACACTGAACAACTCTTTCCTTCTGCAGTAACTGCAATCCAACCTGTTATTATTTTTAATAGTGTAACATTTATATAATATAATAGTATTATTTGTTAACTATTTGTTTGTATATTAAATACTTGACCAATGGTGTGGTACTGTTCATCACCACTGAACTGCCTGTCTAAAAATTGTCTTTAATACTGCCAAACTCTTCCATTCCGATCTTTTGTGGCAGGATGGTGTCTCATTTCTATGGAAATGGAGATGTTTGTGACTTGACAGACAAGCCAAGGCAGGTGACTGTGAAGTTGAAGTAAGTGAACTTCTACAAAGTGATGTTTTGTGTCTGTTGCCTGGGTCAGAGGGGAAAGCTGCTGCTGTTGTCACAAAGCTCAGAAGGCAGTGACTGTTAACTTGGTCAAATGCTGCAGACAGCAGTGAAATACATGTGTGACTTTGTGCTTATGGCCTACGAACCCCCCCAATTTCTCCTCTATTTTCAGATGTAAAGAATCTGACTCCCCTCACGCTGTGACCATTTACATGTTGGAGCCTCATTCTTGCCAATACATCCTTGGGGTATGTACAGACACACCCTGAGGTCAGGGCTGGTGGTAGAGCACATCTCCAGGTCTATGCCTAAGGTGGCCCCTTCGTCCCAGTGACTCTTCCCAAGATTCCTGCAGTGCTGAGTTATGGTTTGGTCTCCCTGTTCCAGGTGGAGTCTCCAGTGATCTGTAAAATCCTGGATACAGCAGATGAATACGGGCTCCTCTCTGTGCCCAGCTGAGGACAGCAAAGTCCCCAAGGCCAGATCCTGGCATTCCCATGGGAACAGTGTCTGTGAGCTGACAAAGGCCTCACCAGCACAGCTCTCCAAGCTGAGGGACTCGTGAACCACTTTGTGTATAACTATGTGTATATAAGAGCTTATTGATAAACTTTTAATGATTAAAACCTTGTCTTGCACTTCCTGCCTGGCTCGTGTGTGACACATTCCCCCCTTGTCGGTGCCATTGTTGAGGTGTAAACTCAGCTCAGAAAAGGCACAATAACAACTGAGGCTTCAAGGGAGGAGCTCAGCTGCCAACACAAGCAAAAGGTGAAGTCAACATTTCCTCTTCAGGAGCCACACCACCACTCACTGGTTTCCTACTGTTCCTGCTTTCTCCAAACACCAGTGTTACCTCACTCTGATTGCTGGGAATTGTATTCTCCTGTCACTATACCTCATACCCCTCTTCAGCTGCTATTTCTGGGCTGCTTCCCAGGATATCCCATTTGTTTATTTAAATTTAACACTGTAGGGTTCATCTTCACATAATTATTTTGCAGAACATCCTTTCTGCCACCAGGTCCAGTTCCCTGTAGTGTGTCTACCTCACAATGATTTGGGAAGCCTTGCTCTGCTGGCACTAGGCATTTCTAGAAGTAAATTGGCAGGGATCAGATAAGTTGGAGTACTGCTGACAGGAGCATCTGAAGTAGATTTGCATTATATTTTTGAAAAAGTTTGTAATGGCCAACACCCAGCAGAGCCCTGGACGTTTGGGGCTGTAGCAACAGTGTCCGGTCGGTGCATGTTGGTCACTCCCATGTGGCCACCACATTTCCTCTTTTCTGTGGCCCTTGTGCAAGCCACAGGAATTTCTGACGGCTGTGGGGAGGAACCTGTCAGCCACATGGCAGATGAGTGGGCAAATAATGCCCAAAATAACCCCCTGAGCTGCTGGACTGTTGCAACAGGACCTGTTCTAGTGTCTCACCAGGCAGAAAACCCAAACAGCAGCAGCAGCATGATTTGGCATTTGAATTGACTGTGTCACTGCTCTTGCTCATACCCCGATTTTTGAGGCTCAGCAAGGTGGCAGAGGGAGCTGGAAAGGGGGAAGAGTCTTCTACATAGATCATTTCCCCATGGAAAAGTCTTGTACCCACATTGCCCCATTCCCAGCCTTCCTGTGAAGCATTAGCTAAACAAGCAAAAAGTTACCTAAGCTTTAATCCAGAAGCCTTTAGAAATAGAAGACATTAAAACCAGAGTTCTCTAGACTTCAGATCCTTAACTCCCTGCTTTTACTCCCCTGAACAGTCATCTGGGCCAACCTTCTCCTGAGGCATCCAGTCCTGCCTGCCCTAGGCATCACTCCTTCAGGCCACTGCAGCCAGCACAGAGAAAAGATTAAAACAATTCACCTGCTACCTGTGCAAGGGGCAGGCTGGATCCCCTTGTGACAGCTCCAGACCTGCATGATCCCTGGGGATGGTTTTATTTTAAATGAAGGCTGCCCTGAGGAAAGGCTGGAGCCACCCAGCCCTGGGCTGCCTCAGCATCCCTCAGGGAAGGGAACATAACACACTCACCCTTCCTGCACATCCCTCCTTGTGGCGATTAGATCAGAGGGCAAGCCAAGAATAGTTATTTCGTGGAATGTCAGAATTCCCCTCCCAGGAGGGAACTCCCTGGCAGGAGGGGGAAGCACATCCCTGACTCAGCAGCCACAGCACCTGGTGCCCCCCAAGAGCAGCTTTTGCCATGGTGTGAGCAAACAGGCTCTTGCCAAACCCGTGTTCCTCAGCCTCGACTTCCCCTTGCACAGGAAACTCCACTTTCACAGATATTCCTGCCTGGCATCCGGGCTGCCCCAGCACCCACATCCACCTCCAGAAGGAAAATGCTTTGCTCCCCCTCCTCTCCCATCCCTTCCTAACAGCTGACTTAGCTTTGCTCCTACACCTTCAGGAGATAGAGCTGTTTCAGGTAGACTAGTGCATTTCCAGGCCATAACTCTTATTTTCATCCAGCACCTAAATCCAGGCCCACCTTAATAAGAGAAGCTCCTGTGAGGCCTCATCTCCTCAAAGCTGGTGCTGATCCTCTTTGGATTTGAGCAGCTCCTGTGCAGGTTCACCTCTCCTCCCTTGAACCACATTTCCAGTGCACAAAAAAACCTTTCCCTGCAGAGAGAGACAGAACAAGTGGCACGTCACCTGTTTTGGGAATTAAATCACTAGTCCACATGGTGTGAACCTTCCTTGCTCTCTCAGACCTTTCATGTGTCCTGCTCTTCCTTCAATTCCCAAAATGAGAGGTTGCTTTAAAAAAAAAAAAAAAAGAATACACATAGAGGATGTTGGGTGAAACAAATGCCAGAATAATTCCAGCACAGCGTGTTGGTGGAATAACTGTGCTTGTAGCAAAAAACTGCCTTTTTAACTTTGTCCCTTCCAACCACGATTGACTCTCCCTGGGATGTTGCTGGACACTGTGCCAGGATGTAGCTGCCTCATCTTCCCAAAGGGAAGCACAGCCTGAGGTTCAAGAGCAGCACCACTGTATTTAGATGGAGAATTGTGCAACCACAGGGGCTCACCCCACACTGGCGGCAGGAGCAAAAATTTCCCCTGACATATTCCAACTTACCAATTTTATGTCTCTCTTATCAAAGCAGGTTGGAACCTGTCTGAAGAACAGATGACTGTAGGGCAATTCCCAGAACCTGCTGCAGCAGGAAAGTGTCCGGTCAGCCCAGACAGACAGCACAAACCGCCTTGGGTTTTCCAGCCCTCAGGGCTGGACAGAGGGGCCTCTGGGCTGCCGTGAGAGTTTCCAATCACTGGTGATTGCAAAAGAGTGGAACAAAAATTGAAAGTGATATAAAGGCAAGCTCTGACCCCAGTGAAAGCTCCAGGTAATAATTTAGAGTAAGGTTCTTACCCAGGTGTTCCTGTGGGGGGATCAACTGACCCCAGAATGTGTGATGGCCTCTCCTCCCAACTGACCTCTGCATTCAAGTGGTTTTTGTATTATTTTCTAGGAGGGAGAGGCAAAAGTGAAGTTACAATTGATGTCATTTCATGGTTATGAGGAGTTTGAGTGACTTTGGTCATCAGCATGGGGTAATAGCACAAGTAACCTGAATTTCTGAGTTAAGCCAGGGTCAGCTTTGTCTGGATGATTCCTTTGGCTCTGTTCCCATCAGCTGTGTTGTTTTTGACAGAGCATGACCACAGCACCACGGTGTTACTCCATCCTTTGCTCCGTGTGCCCCTGGGAGTGGCACACCAAGCTCCCTCTGCATTCCTGCTCCCAAGGTGTGCAGTCTGTCCCTGCTGAACTCTGGCCCACACATGCACTGCTTGCTGAACATGATTTTCCGTTTTCTCCCCCACCTGTGACGCTAAGGTAGAGGAAAACTCTCGAAACGACCCCGTGATGCATTAAACGAGCAACTTCCACCTTTTATTTCCCCCTCAGCCACGGGTTGGGCAACGCCTGAGAGCGGCGCGATGGGGAAAACTTGACAGATTTCACCGGGGAGAATCATGTCCGGCACCACCTCCTCCTCCTCCCGCCGGGCACGGGGGAGGGGGGCGAGGCTGGGCGGCCCCGGGGATCCCCTCCCAGCTCCACAAAAGGCACCCGAGGCAGCAGAATGTGAAGGAGGAGCGCCCAGGAGAGCAGGTACAGGGGGTCAGAGGGACGGGAGGGTGGCTGGAAGTGAGGAGTGAGCTGTGATAAATCCGTGATGCTTTTCACACCCCGGCGGTTCCTGGCTCGCTCACCCCCGTGCCGGGTGTTCCTGAGGGATGCGGGGTGGGTTGGGGTCCTGCTGGCCGTGGGGGTCAGAGCTGGGAAGTCACTGGCGTCCCTTCCCTTCAGTTAAACCTGGTGGCCCAAGCCCGGCGGGCAGCAAAGGGGGGCTGTGGTGACACAGGTCACTCACCTGGAGTTCTGCACCCGCCTTTGCAGGGAACAACACACGGCTTGGAGCAGCGGGGTCAGGGACTCGTGACAGAGACCCGGGGCAGGATTGGATTGGAGCCGGCAGCGACACTCCCGGCACTGGCAATGCGGGGGCAGTGACTTCTCCTGGCTGCTTCCCATACCCTGCTTCCAAGAAAACTTACTCCAACAGGTGAGGCCAAATAAAAGGCCACTGGTGAATCCTTGACAGAGCAAAGCTCCAGGGATGGGATCAGGGGAAGATCCGTGGTCACACAATGACATGGAGCTCCCTGGGGTGTCACTGAAGTGGCTGAACAGGTTTTGGAGGGGTCAGACTCACCTGATTATTGTGCACTGGGATGGGAGACATCAAACCTGAGTCCCACTGAGCCATGAAGGGCATTTCAGATGTGCAGGTGAAGATGGTATTGCAGGGGCTGCCTGGGAAAGAAAAGAAATAAAAAAATTCAGACTTTATCTATTGTGACCTCATATGAATAATGCTGTCCTTCAAATCATTCTCTGACGCTCTTTCAGTCCCTCTTACTCTGAAATGTGTTTTATTTTGGTAGATAAAAAGGGATTTGTGAATACAGCTGATGAAACTATTTCTGGACTTGCAAGTAAATTAGGATTATTGTTTAAGGGTATTCTTTAAAATGCAATAATGCTGGATTTAACTTTTTTTTCCTCCAGGATGAGGATCCTTCCTGGCTGCCTTCATTTCTACTTCATTCCTTTCTTACTTAGCAGAGCACGTGGATTCCTAACGTGGAGAATACCTCCAGCCTTCCTGGTTTATAACTACTCCTATGCAAACCTCTCCTCTGTCGCAGAAGCACAAGTTCCAAAACCAGCAAGAGTTCTCAATTTCTCACATAATGTCATTGAAAAAATTACCAAGAAAGACTTGGAAGGGTTTGACAGGCTGGAAGTTCTGGACTTTTCCTACAATCGGATCAGGGATGTTGAGCCTGGAGCGTTCCGGAGTCTGCCCAGCCTGGTTTCAGTGGATTTATCATTTAATGATGAGAAGTTGCTTCTGTCAGATCTCCCCCCCCACCTGAAGCTCTCAGCCACTGGCAAAGCTCTGGGGTCTTTGCAGCTTTCCAAGAATTCTGGCAAATCCTATGGGGCTGCTCTGGAGCCTTCTACTCCCGCCAAGGAGCTGTCACGCTCCGCAGTTCTGTCTGTCCTGCAAATCCTGAACCCCAGGCTCAGGAGAAGCACGGGGAATCTTCTTCGGAGGGGAGAGAGGAACACAACGGCTCCTCCCATAGCCACACCCGAGCCCAGCCTCTGCGGAATTCCCACCAATGGGACACTCGACCTATCCCACAGCAACCTCACCCAGGACGAGCTGCTGTTAAAACTGGACGAGGATCTCTGCCAAGCTCAGCTGGGCAGGATTTTGCAGCTTGACATCAGTCACAACAACGTGGAAATGGATCTTCTGTCACTGTTTGCCCTGTTCTTCCCAATGGTAAACACGCTGTCCATTGACGCCAGCTTCAACAAGTTAACCATTAACATCCTGGATGCTGAGTTCTTCTGTAAGTTCCCATCCCACCAGCTTTTGTTCCTAAACATCAGCAACAACCCCATCAACAGCCTGGATACGCTGTGCCTCCCTTCCAGCATCAAGGAACTTGATTTGTCCTTCACCAACATCAGACAAATACCCCTGAATTTTGCTGGAAAATTGTTTAACTTGGAAAAAATGTACCTTCAAGGAAACCACTTCATCTACACAGCATTTTCAGAAAGCGGGACTGCACTGCCAAAGTGTGTCCCTCCCCCTGGAACTGTACACATCAACACCATCTCCTTTGTCAGGAACGAGGCTGGGACACCCATTGAAAGCCTTCCTGGGAAAGTGAAGCACCTGGGAATGTCCAACTGCTCCATTGTGGAACTGCCAGAGTGGTTTGCTGACACAGTGGAAGAACTGTTATTTCTGGACCTCAGCAGCAACTACATTTCTGTACTTCCCAATTTCCCCCGCTCCCTGCAGCATCTCGACATCAGCAACAACAACATCAAAGTCATCCCCCACAGCCTGAAATCCCTCTCCACCTTAACAACGTTTGGGATTCAAAACAATGAAATTATGGATATGCATACTGAGTATTTCCCATCAGCCTTAAAAAAATGTGATTTTAGTAAAAACAAGGTGAAGTTGTTGTCCTTAACCGACACGCTGGAGAAGTTGGAACATCTCAATGTTTCTGGGAACCTGATCACACGTCTGGAGCTCGCTGGCTGCCTTCCAGCACTGACCAGCCTGGACAGCAGCCACAACCTGATCCCAGAGCTGCCTGATGGCTTTGGGACATCCCTCCCTGGGCTGAAGTATTTTAATCTATCAGGGAATAAGATCTCCTTTCTGCAGCGTGGCTCTCTTCCAGCTTCTCTGCTCGAGCTGGACATCAGCAACAACGCCATCACGACCATCGTGGAGGCCACGTTCGGCCCACTGACGAGCCTCAGGCTTCTGACTGTCCAAGGGGAGCATTTTTTCTGTACCTGTGACCTGTACTGGTTCGTGAACGTCTACATGCATGAGCCCCAGCTGCAGATCAGGGGCAGGGGGGCCATGAGGTGCAGCTTCCCCCCGGAGCGCCGGGGCTCCCTGGTGGGCAGCAGCCGCCTGACGCTGCTGCGCTGCTCCCTGGGCGTCCAGCTGGCCGTGACCGCTGGCGCCGCCGGCCTGGCCGTGCTGGCCCTCACCATGCTCTGCTGGCGCCTGGACGGGCCCTGGTACATCAGGATGGGCTGGTACTGGTGCATGGCCAAGAGGAAGCAGTACGAAAAGAGGCCAGAAAACAAACTCTTCGATGCCTTCATCTCGTACAGCGAACACGACGCTGACTGGACCAAAGAGAACCTGCTGGAAAAGCTGGAAAATGATGGGTTCAGGATATGTTACCATGAGAGAGATTTCAAACCGGGGCATCCCGTGCTTGGGAACATTTTTTATTGCATAGAGAACAGCCATAAAGTGCTTTTTGTTCTCTCTCCCAGCTTTGTGAACAGCTGCTGGTGCCAGTATGAGCTGTATTTTGCCGAACACCGGGTCCTGAATGAAAACCTGGATTCCCTCATCATGATCGTGCTGGAAGATCTCCCACCCCACAGTGTCCCACAGAAGTTCAGCAAACTCAGGAAACTGCTGAGAAGGAAAACCTACTTGAAGTGGAGCCCTGAGGAACACAAGCAGAAAATGTTCTGGCATCAGCTAAAAGCCGTCCTAAAAACAACCAATGAGCCGCTCGTGAGAGCAGAGAACGGATCTGCTCTGGAAATGCAGGAGCTGGAATGAGACCCAGGGTGCTGTGAGGGCTGTGCCCAAAAAGCCTGTGGTCAAACAAAAACATTTACCTGCTGCAAAGGCTGCTGAGATGCCAAGGGCTTTGTCTGGATCAGTCCCAGGAGAGGCTCCTAGAGGGACTGCAGCACACTCGTTATTCCCTCTGATAAAGAATCCTGAAGGGATGAGACCCAAGTGCTGATAAAAAGATTTTTCCTCCTGGATGCTTGAATTTGTCCAGCTATTCCCAGCATTTCTCTAAGTGTTGTGGATGTCACCTGCAAGGAAGAGCAGCTCGGGTCACACTGCATGTCCTCGCTGCCTTCCTGAGGTGGTGGCAGTGAAAAGCAGTGTTTTAGGACTGGACTAAAGATTCCTGGTTCTGGGGCAGCTTAAGGTGGGAACACACCCTGTGTGCAGGTAAGAGAGCCACAAACCACGCTGGTGCACAGGGAGCAGCTCCTCTCTGTGCTTTGGCAAGGAAAGATGAAAGATTAACTTAATTTAGCCCTCTGAGAGAGGCCAAACCCACACTGCTACGGATTTTGGGTTCAGTGACTGCTGGAAGAGATGAGACTTGAAAATCTTTTGTAAATAAAATAAATAAATAAAATATACAGCCAGACAGTACAAAAAGACCCAGCTGAGTGTGTTGGTCTCTGCTGTTAAATAACTGGGGTGAGCTTTGTTTAATCACAAATCTCTGGAGAATAAGCAAGTTCTGCACATTACTATTTAGATTTAGGAAAGTTCCACTTGACATAGTCACCTTGACCCATTTCCAATGGATTCAGTACTACCTCTGCATGGCCCTTATCCTCACCTAGTGCCACTTGATAATTTTATTTATCGTGCTTGGGAAAAAACCAAAAGAAATTCAGCTGATCCAACTTCCACATTCAAGGGAAATCAACAGACTGACAGAAAACAAACACTAGGTGTGGACAAATCATTTGGTTTAGCATGACCTAGACTTGGCTCCTACAATGAGCAAACCCAAACAACTTCCTAGCAAAAATCCCATATCCAGGAATGCAGAATGTCTGTGTGTAGCATGTTTGGAATAGAGACTCTGAAAAGGAATTGGCTCTGGTGTGACAAAACAAGACCAATACCAACCTATTTGCTGCCAAAAGGGGGAACATGAAACAAACACTTCCAGTGACAGAGATCCCTTGGAATCAGGTGCAAACTCACCTTTCCTCAGCAAAATAATTTGAGGTTTTATATATTAAGGATAAAAACTACAGTCCTGCAGACCAGCAGCTGAAAAAGCCAACTCTTATCACCACAGAGATCTAGGGCTTAAAAAGACTGTCAATTATAAAAATATTTCAAATATTTTTGTTCACTTAAACAGCCAGAAGTCACTTGTTAATGACATTAATGAGCCCTAAGTAATTAATCAGCTGTTTTTCTAATAACTCTTACGCTTTCCTCTTTCTAAACCACTCAGTGGTCACATTTCTCACTTCCTTTCTTCCCACACATTTTCCACCTCCACATTCTGCTGCTTCCCTTTCAATTCCATCACTGCTTTTTAACCTTGCAGTGACTCTTTACCAGAGCTTTACTGGTTCTTTACTGGTTCTGTGCTCAGAAGGTTTCTGATAGAAGGGGCTAAGGGGAAAAAAAAGAGAAGTTATATTCCAGAAGAGTTGAAACCAGTTATTTTATAAAAAAATTGATTATTTCAGTCAATGATTCACTGCAAAGTTGTACCTGTTTTCAAAACTCATTCTCGATTTACTACATCCATAAACCTCCCACAAAACAGTTATTTAGTACAACTGGCAATTTAAGTGAGGTTTTGTTCCTCCTGCAGATTAAAAGGTGTTGCACTTTGCTATCTGCCATTATGATATTGTACAGATTAACACCAAGATCAACACCTGGGTGCTGCTAAGGGCACAGCTGGCACCGGGAGTTAACAGAGAGCAAATTACAAAGAGCTTTGATGGGACTTCAGTTCTTTTGTCACATAAAGGCAATAAAACCTCCTGCTTGGCCCCTTCTTGCTTTACTCCCACATGAATACTCAATGCAAATGATTTATGAGGTGTAAGTGGTTTAATCTTGAAACATGTGATGATTTTCATGTGATCCAAAGGCACAGGAGAAGTTGCACATACACATAACAAACCCTCAAAACTGCCTTGTGTATTTTTCCCTCCAGTACAATCTGCACTGAAGAGAAATTCAAATACAGAACAGCCAAACAAGATCTTTTAGTTATCTTTTATAATCAGTTCAGAAAGACCCACATTATTCATTTAGAGAAAAAACAATTTGGGCAGAGAGAAAAAACTTAAGGAAATAATTTCAAATTTACATTTGTATTAGAAAGTTGTTAACATTGGTTTTATTGCAAGAAAGCTGGCTTGAATTATTCAAAATTAATTCATATTCAGTGTTAAACTAAGAACAGTGTTCCAGGAGAATCTTGAAAACCGTTAACAAAAAGCCTGAACCAACAACTCACAGACAGCAATAATGTGGACTTCTTTTGTTTCTAAAGTAACAAATCACCTTCTCATCACTGTCATTTTCCTAAAGATGTGGCACTTTCCTATAGCAAGGCATCAAAAGTCTGTGGCATGATTATTTTGGAGACACTGAGGCTCCGCTGAAGTCCACAGAAGCTGAAAGGTGACTGCTTGTTTGGAAGAGATCTGGCCACTTAGAGCAAGAAGTGTCAGGAATTTAAATGCCCCTAAATTGTTCTGTTTCCCAGGGAATTCCCACAGTAAGTGACGACACAAATGGTTGGATTTATAAAAAAAATATTTAACTTCTGTTATTTGCTCACTGCGTAGACCAACAGACAAAATTTCTAAGCAGACAGATGAAATCAAACTGATGTCAGACTTTTAACAAAACCTCAAAAATGTGTCATTGTCATTCTGGTTTTAGAAATGTTAACAGCTGTCAGTTCTCCCTGTCAGGAGTAGCCAAATCCCAATTTCTATAAAGTTGTGGGCAAACAGCAACACGACTCTGTGCCTGCCTGGTGTATCAGTCCCATAATATTGCAAAATTCATCTTTATCGTCAAGTAACACAAATAATTAGGTATTGCATGGTTATTTCTATCAGATGTAAAATACTTCTCCAAATTATTTTGGGATACATAATGCCACTATCATTAAAATCAATGCCCAGCAGATATTAATATATATACTGCAGAAGTTTATTCCAGTGCCACATTTCCCAAATGTCCCTCCCCAGTGGACATACAACACTGACCAAACAAAGCCTTGTCCCACTTGAAGAAGCCAAGAGTGAAATTCTGAATATTAGCTGAGTTCGTGGAAATTTTGCCATTTACCTCAACAGAACCAGGGTTTCACCCCATGAAGAGAAAGGGCTTCTGTTATTACTGAAAAATGCTGATTCTTCCAACCTTCTGCAATGGGAAGAGTTTAAACTCAAATACTACAAGTATCTCCCCAGTTCTTCCTTCCTGAAAATCCAAGGTATTTATAATACTCTCCCTTATCACAGAATGGGTTGGAAGGGACCTTACAGATGATCCAGTGCCACCCCCTGCCATGGGCGGGGACACCTTCCCCTATCCCAGGTTACTCCAAGCCCCGTCCAACCCGGCCTTGTGACGCAATGAACCACATACTTACAGCATTTACTTTTTTTTACTTGCCCAGCAGTAAAAGTCAGTAACCAAACCACCCTCGTGCAACAATTCCAAATCTAAAATATTCCCCTTGCTGGCTCGCCACGGAAACGTCAGAGCGCGTTGCGGAGGCGACAGCTCCGCGTTTGCTTCAAACGGGAACGGCGTTTCTATTCACTGGCAGCAGTACCATAGGGTTTGGAGCAATTCCTCCCCAAGCCCGAGCAGGGGACCCTCTGGAACGGCTCGGTGGTGCCGAGAGGCTACAGGGAGGGCAGCGGAATGTGCCTGGCGGGAGCTGCGCCGCTGGAGTGATGGAGTGCGGGGACGCAGGGCTTGGCAAAGCCGAAGGCGGAGCCCGCGGGCTGCAGGCTGTGCGGGGTGCTCACTTCAGCCGAGGGGCTGCTGTTGTACACGCTGTAGTAGGGCTCGATCCGCGTGTTCATCGGCGTGGAGCTGCTCTGCCCGTAGTGCTGCGGCCCCGCGGACGCCTTGGGGCTCAGCACGCTGTCCTTGGAGTGGCTGGCACCGCACGCCTGCTCCAAACCCTTCTTCTGAGGCTTTGGAGACAACATGTAGGCTGAGTTGGTCTCGTGGTGGGATGACTTATTCCTGTTGACCTCCAGGCTGCCTTTGCCCATGGCTCGAAGCCTCGTCTTGTGCTTGCAGCAGAAAAAGACCAGGGCCACGTACTGCAGGCACCAGAGCACGCGTCTCCGAAGCCCCGTGCTGTTGCGAGAATAGATAAAGGGATTTAATCCCGACTTAAAAAAAATGAGGGTAAACCCACACAGTTCAAACTGGTAGAGCACAAAGCCACTGCTGCTGGACAGCATGTCCTGCACCAAGGAGATGCCCAGGGGCAGGCAGCACACCAGGACGGAGAGCACGATGACCACGCACGTCACCACCGCCTTGGAGTCTTTGGCCGTGGCCAGGTTGACGGCCGAGGCCAGCGGGAGCCGGCCGGCGAGCTTGGCGTGGCCGTGGGGTGGCTTGGTGCAGCTCTGGGTCCTGTACAGGGCGGGCACGGCCCCGGGCTCCGCGAAGGGCTGAGTCCTGGGGGTGCCCACAGCCACCGCAGGCGGGCACTGCCTCGCCCGCGCGTTCCTGCGCAGGGCCTGGGCGATCATCACGTAGGACACAGACACGACGGCCACGCAGCAGATGAAGTCGGTGACGTAGAGGTAGAGGATGAGCTTGCCCTGCCCGCTGGGCAGGCTGGCCATGGGCAGGCAGAGGCGGGAGCCGCGGGAGCGCAGCGTGGCCAGCGTGGCCAGGGTGAAGCTGGCGGCCCAGAGCAGCAGCGTGAGCAGCAGCGAGCAGGGCGCGGAGGCGGCGCGGTGCGGGTGCTTGCCCAGCACCATGCGCAGCCGGTGCAGCGCGATCACCGCCACCGTCTTGAGCGACATGATGATGAAGCCGGAGCTGGTCAGGTGGAAGGTGAAGCAGAAGGCGCCGGGCACGCCGCGGGCCGGGCCGAAGAACAGGACGAAGGCGAACATGGGGGCGGCCACGCCGCAGATGAAGAGGTCACAGAAAGAGAGATTGAGGATCATGAAGTCGAAGTCGGTGCGGAATTTCCGGAGGGCCGGGTCGAAGAAGGAGAGCAGCACGATGAGGTTGCCGTAGGAGCCCAGGCAGAAGACGAGGGCCAGCAGGGAGGCGCAGGCGGCCAGCGTGGCGGCGTGGGTGCCCTCCCGCAGCTCCGCGGGGCCGCTGCCGTTCGCGCCCAGCTGCTCCGCGGGCACGGCCGGCAGCCGCCCCGACCCGTTCATCGCCGCCCG
>VZTJ01003792.1:495006-554473 GCA_013397795.1 Orthonyx spaldingii | reverse complement strand
CTGTGCCAGGGCCTCAGCATCCTCACAGGGAAGAATTTCTTCCTAATATCCAATCTAAACCTACTCTCTTTCAATTTTGCCCTCGTCCTGTCACATGCTCTTGTAAATAGTCTTGCCTCATCTTTCCTGTAAGTCCCCTTCAGGTACTGGAAGGGTGCAATTAGGTGAACCTGAAGCTTCTCTTTTTCCTCACAGCAGAGCTGCTCCATCGCTCTGATCATCTTGGTGCCTTCTTTGTACTTGCTCCAACAGCTCCATGTCCCTCCTGTGCCGGGGACCCCAGAGCTGGATGCAGTGTTCCATGTGGGGTCCCCCCAGAGCTGAGGACCTGTGCTGACTGTGCACCAACAAAACACCTGCCCCAACCCAAAGCCTGTTGAATATCAACATCAAAGTTCTGCATGCTGCCTCCTGCCCTGCTTGCACTTTCACATCACTCTCCTGAGCCAGCTCAGTGGGGCCCTTTGTATTTGCTCAAAAGCACAGGATCTAAGGCAAAGCATCTTCTCTGTTCCCATGGGGAGGGAAAGCATAATCAGTATTATTTCTTTATCTGTTTGCAGCCAACTGCTACCATCACAAATACACTAATGATGGAGAGTATTGCATATCTGAGCACTTAAAGGGATGGTTTTGAAGTACTTACAGGGATGTGAGGGTGAGGAGCACGTTCTCTGACACAGCCAAGGTTCCTCCCTGCCACTGGAAATGCAGGTGAAAGAGATCAAAATCCAGCCAGGCAAGGCACAAAAGCACTATGAAAATACAGGAGACCCAGTATTTCTGAGTTATGCATGGCACTTGTCTTACAATCATTATATATACATAAATCTATTGTTTTAATAACCATCCCCTACTCCAGGTGCTTTGTAGAGTCATCCAGCCAGCCATAAGCGTGCAAGTTTGACATCTGACAGCTTCCTAGGGTCACTTCCCTGCTTATTTTTCAATACATTCCTTTCTAAACCCCAGAGCAATGTTTTTAGTAACCCTCTGGCTGGTGACAGCAGCCTGGCCTGTGAGCCTTGCCCTGCCAAACACACTCCCAATGTGAACAGGGGTGGATTTGTTCTCAGGGGAAATGCCAGCAGTTGGCTGCAGCAGTGCCTTGCAACCTGGGCAGGTGCATTTTGCCTTGGTTTAGTCCTTAAACTGGTTGTGTACAGGAGCAGGATGATCCAAAACCCAAAACTGGGTTTCCTGTGGCTTAAAGTTGTCTTTCAGCTTGGCTGTCTCTTATTTTCCCTTACCAGTAGTACTTAATTTGGACTCTGTGGGTGAATCCTGCCCCTCTTGAGTAAGAGTTGTTTTTTCATGGACAAGCTGGGATGTCCCTCCTGGAATTTTCTTTATTTATAAACACCAGAGGATGCTGAATTACGGAATTAAACAAGAGTAACAAAATATTAGCCTAAGGCAAGAGTGAGGTTAGTTAAGATGTTTCACCCCTCTACAGCTATTAACTGTGGTTTGAAATGAAGGGGAAAGTGTAGTTGGATCAATGCTGAGAGCCTCAAACATTCCACCAGAAAAGGAGAAGGGATTGTGCTCAGGGATGAAGGGAATGAGCTGAGGCAAAAAGGATCTCCATGGGAGCACAAAGGCCTGCCCAGCCTCTTTGGCACAGCAAAGTGTCTCACCAGCCTGTCCCTTTTGAAAAGGACTTTTAAGCTTTTAAAAGAACTGCCAAAGTTTGGGTGGGGGAGAAAAGCAGTGGAAGAAAGTCTGTTTTGCAAGGTAGGAATCACAAGAGCAAAACTTACCTTGCACAAGGTATGAGGGTATTCACTCTTTGCAGCACTCAAGCCTTTCCTTAAACTAATTCCTTAGAAATCCAGTGCTTCTAGACCTATCAAGCTTCTCATTGTTCAGTCTTGGAGTTCCTACTGCATAAGGAGAAACAATGTTCCCAAGGCATTTTTGACAACAGTGTTGTTTTGCAGATATTTACTGGAAATTACTTTGAATTGTTGAAATCTGCCCCCATCTCATCCGAAGATTTGTATCTTATGATTTTAACAAAAGAATTCTAGGGGAAAGCAGCTGGAATAATAAAAGGGGAAATTAATCCAGAAAAAATTAGAAATAAAAGCCAGGAAAGAATAAATAAAAGCTTTTCACTGCTACTCCTAACAGAACCTTTTCAGGTTGAACTCAGCTGGGCTTCTACCTGGATTCATTGTAATCTGACTGCACTTATTGCTAAAACAGATTTATTTGGTTTATTGCTGGCTTTTCTAAGAATGCCAATCAGAAATGATGGCATTTCATATTCCCTAAGGGAAGTGTGTCCAGCTCCATCTGCAGCAGCAAAATCTGCTCAGCAATACTCTACATCTTCCACACAGCTGACATTAAACCAGGCTCTAACTACCACAGCACCAATGCCCTGAGGATGTTGCCTTGGATTACCCACCTGGAACCCCTTCCCTGGAGCATGGATTTCTCAGCCTGCTGGCAACCTGGAAGCCTAGAGCAGGCTGAGGTTAAATTCCCCTCCTTTTATTAGAAATCCCCAAAAGTTGTCTTCCAGGTACTGCAGGATGGCATGAGGATGTAAAACTCACAGCAGGGTTAGAGTTAAAATCTTCCCAGGACAGTGGCCAACAAACCCTTCTACTGCCACAGGGCTTTATTTTCCCTCTTGCATCTTACCAGATTATTGTGTTTTCCACAGCCCTGGGGAAAAGGGAGCTGGAGGCTCTGCTGCAGAATTCCAGGATGCCTGAAGCTGTGGAAGGAAGTGTGAGACTGAGCAGGGTGTGGGATGCTGGGGATGACTAACTGTGAAAAACTGACAGGAGACATCATTACATCATCCAGTGTACCCAGCACAGCAGCCCCAGCAGCCTGGGAAAGAAGTAAGGAGGAGGAAAGGGAGATACCTGGACGTAAAAGGAATGCAGTGATAATATACCAGAAATAAGGAACTTCATCCCTTTGCCTCTTTAATTAAAACCCAAACCCCTCCATACACAAAATTTTCAGCAACACAATCCACCAATGCTGAGACCGTGGTACCACCCAAAAAGCACAGGTTAAAAGTCTTATTTGCATACTTGACAAGTTTCTTACATATTTTTATTCAAAATAAGCACCCAGTTATGGAAATATGGGAGATCACACCACTTAATGTGACCACTTAATGGTCTAGCAAGAGTCACTGAGCAGTACATCACTGGCAACTTGAGCTTTTAAAAACCAAACTAAACCAAACCCCAAAATAGCCAACCAAAAACCCCAACCTCAACAAACCAAAACACCTCCCAAACCTCCCAAATTCTGCCTTACATCTCTGCCTTTCTTTGGTGCTTCCCCATGGAGGTCACTAAGGATGTCAAGGCTATCAAACCATCTCCAAGATATTTTTCCATCTCGTTTCCTCTTCCAAGGGGAAAAATTCTCTCTTCTCATGCTAGACATCTCTCCCTCTCCTAAGGTACTCCAGTTGGTTTATCTTGACAGCTTCAGGGAAGAGACAGTGCAAGACATCAGTGATGGAAATTCAGAATCCAGGATGTGGGTGTTGCTTGGGGAAAGTTAGGGAATAAATCCAGTAACAGAGTTGTGGCATTTGGTGAAGATTGGTGGTAAAAAATTGTTCCCGTGTTTTCAGGACTGGAGACTAACAACCCTTCCCTCACCAAAACTCAATCAGTACAAGTTTCCTCACACAACCACAGGTGTGTTTTATCCTACAGAAGTGTGTTTTGAATATTGAGCTCTATTTACTAGGTGATCTGTTTGGATAAAGCAGTTTACTCTGGATTTATAAGGTGTTGGGAATTAATACTACTCCTGTGCAGAGCACGATTCCCTACAATGCACTGAATTCTGCAACCAATTCCAGCTACACCCTGACTAAGGAAAGAGGTTCCCAAGTACAGCACAAGGCAGCAGAGCTGGATCCTATCCACAGCTGCAGAACAGCATGTGCAGTATCTGCTCCAACACTTCATCAGCCAAGGATCCTTTAAAGATGATCCTCTGCAGCAAAGGTTTTCCATCACTTGTAAAGATTTAATTCTATCAGCATCACCCTCTCAAACACAAACTAGTTTCTCCAGTTCTCAGGAGTTAACAAGTGTTTTCCTGGTACAAGGTATTTTTCCATAAATGTAAAGCTAATTTCCCAGCCATTAGAATAAAATCTTTAATTAATCCTCAACGTTGCCTTAACTCACTACCAAATCCCAGGACAAACACAGGCCTCATCTAAAAAGCTCAAAAGCACTGTAAAAACCTGAAGTTACAGTCTCAAACCAACACATTTCCTCTTCAGAAATACAGGAAGATGCAGTAGTTACAAACAGTCCATTTATTGGGTCTTAAACTACGTACACAATTGAAATCATAATTTTGGCACTACGCTATACAGTGGTTACATCCGTGTGCTGACACTCCTTAAATACTGCCCCAGGAGCACTGCTGTGCTTGGAAGTCTGGGATGAGCCACACAGAGGTCTCAGTGCTCCTGGGGGGTTTTGCATGAAAGATGAAACACACACCAGTTGATGAGATATTTCCATGTACCTCACGTTCTAGGAAGGGATCACACCAGAGTATGTGATGTCAGCATTGAGAAATGGCCACACGTGTTGCAGTGAAATCTGAATGTGACACAGTCATGAGATAGAGGAAAAGCAAAACAAACCCTCTCAGACACAAAGAGATATTCTGTTAAAGAAAATAATTTAAAAAACTAAGAATGGCATTTGATTTGATACAAAAGCCAGAACCACTACTGTATTAACATCTAAGTATGAATCTTTACAAATTAATCTCACAATGGTGTTATGTAAAAGGTTGCAAACTGTACAATGTTTTGTCAATGCAATGCCTCTACAATTTATACAGTCTTTTACAACTATGTAACACATATTAAACAGGTTGTTAAACAGCCAATTGATACCAGTCTCTGAACAAAGCTGCAGGCAAAAAAACACAGAGCTTTCATAATCTTCAAAGGAGATATGCTTGCTCAATCTTTAGGAAAATACACTGTTAAAAACCGCCTTTCCACACTGTGCATACATTTCATTCTGTGAATTCAACCACCACTAACAGTCCATCATTTCCTATCTGTAGGCTCTAATTACATGGAAACACCCATAGTCTTTCTCCCTTAAAAATATGCAGAGAATCATAGATTTTTAGTCCACACGTGCTCAAGACAGCCTCGAAGGCCTGGCCAAGCAGCAGGAGCTGCCTGTGCCGCGTCCTGCCACCCCTGCACTGCACAGAGCTCAGCTATTTACATTTGCACAAGGGAGAGAATACAAAAAGGCAATGCTGCCCTGAGGTGGATTGGATGGTACTCAAATCCCAGTAGTGAAAAATAAAACTCTGAGGAAGGCAGGCTCCTGGGCTTGTGTGCGGACTGGGGGAGGAGTTGCATCGGCAGAATTGGAGAGCTCCACTGAGACAATTCTGGTTTGCGGCACTCTCTGGTTCTGCATATCCTTAATGTTGGGAACAGGGGGCAGAAGAAGGGGGTGAGGGATGTGCAGTGTAAGTCACTGTGTGCAAGGAAGCAGAAACAAGACTGAAGTGTGGTGCAGGCCAAGGAGAAGGGTCTTGCCATGGACTCACAATCAGGCCCTGCAGGCGCAGCCTCGGGGCTCCCCCGGCTGCTCCCTGGGGAGGTGAAATTCCTTTTGAATAGAACCAGGTCTCTACATTTGTATTTAAAGGTGGTTTTGATTAGGCATCAGGATTTCCAGCACAAAGTTCTCTACATGATCAATTTCTTTTGTTTCCTTTATTTTTCGCAGAAAAATTCCTACATCCTCATTTTCCCCAGGTGAAACCTGAAAACAAAGAAGAAAGAGTTCAAAACACAAATATTGCCTCCCATATTTTGTTTATATGAAGATAAATGAAAGACTCTCTTGGAACACTGTCACAAAACATCACAATACAATAGAGATGGGAATCTTGGAGTGTAACAAAGAGAAAGCCCAGGAATGGATTCACTCTTTGGGGACATGCCTGTGTGAGAGCCCCGGCAGCAAAGCCAGGGTGTGGAAGAGGAAACTGAGTGGCAGCAGCCATTCCCCATCTTGAGGTGTAGGTGATAGACTGGACTGCATGGTGGAAAGTCCTCAGAGGCATCAGAAGTACAAAGCAGCATTTTAAGGGCACTGCCAAGCATTTAAAAGGCAGCCAACTGGCAGAAAATGGAGAAAAGGAACATCAATATTCAAGAAAACAACTGTAGGTGTCTTAGCAAAGCACAGAGACACACAAAGATGGACAATATTTAAATCTAACCAAAATAAATCTACTCTTGACCAAGACTCCTGGAGGGGGAGGAGCCAGAAATTTGGCTGCAGCACTTTCCCTGTGGTTAAGGATTCTTCCCTACTCTGGAGCAGAATTCCTAAGAGTGACATTTATGCCAAAACCCATCAGCTGACCCACCTATGCATAATAGCAGGGTGAAACCAGGAGGTCAGTGAGCACCAGGAGCTGGTCATCCGTGAACTGCTGCTTATGCTCCTGCCAGTTGTCGTGGTGGGTCCTCCGGAAATTGGACAGCGTTTTCTTCACGGTCATCTGCCAGCACAATTGGGATGGAGCTCAGTCAGTCAGGGACCCCAGCTCCACACCAAAACCAACGCTGGATGCAACAAACACAGCTGCTCAGTACCACCAAGGGTTGGAGCAGACCCAGAGGACAGGAGGTTCCTGGGGAATTCAGTTCAGGATTTTAATTTTCACAGTTCTGGTTGGTCTTTTAACCAGAGTCATGACTCCAACAATCTTATAAAAAGGATTCCTGGACCTACAAATTTGAGCTGGGAAACATTTAGAGATTCTTATAAAATAAAAGCCAAGTGCTTTTTCCCCACTGCCTTTTCCCTGGTTTCAAATGTGTGGTTTGGATCTGAAAACATCTAAGGAATTCTTCATTTCAATCCTCTGGCTAAAACAGCAAATTTTAACGGATGGGACAAAAAAATTAGAGTTAAAGGAAATATTTCTTTAAAAACTTATTCCCAGGGCTGCTTATAACACTTCACTTTAAATATTCCAGACTGATGTTTTAATTCAGGTTGACGTTTCCTAGAATTGCTTGCAGAAAAGAGACATCTTTAATGAAAAAAACTCTTCTTCACTATAAATACAGTTCTTGCAGCTTTCCATTTAATGCTTTAAATGTGAAAGCAAGGACAGATGTACCATAAAAAATACTTAAAAGCAGTCCATGCTTTAAAACTGTTTGGAGTAATTTAGTAAAAACCAGCAGAAATTAAGTTTCTTAATAGGTTCCTACATTTTTCTAGGAAAAGAGAACTAAGAATGAGTCACAGGTATGCAGCTGTATTCTGTTGAACAGAGAACTGCTGTATTTTTACCTCAATGGGCTGGGGATCATTGAGGTGGGCACTGAGATCCATGAGAAGCTGTGGCATCCAGGTGGGCACATCATAGGGACTGGACAGGATGCAGGCGCTGAGCCCCAGGACACCGGCGTGGCGCTTCACCAGGTCTGCAAAAACAGGGCATCAACCCACAGCAATTAAAGAAAACCAGCAACAAACCCCCTAGCACAGCAGAGACCTCCAGCTGCTGCAGAAATCCAGAGAGTTCTACAGACACAGACTTATGGATCTCCAGATTGGTTCTCCTTCCTTACTCAAAATCCCAGATTCGTTCTCGTATCTTTTAATTTTTTACACATTCTTCCATTAGAATTCAATCTGCAACTCCTGGACACTTTATAAACATTTCAAATGAGCTTCCCTCTCTCAAAGAATCTCATGAATAACTCAAGAATGACATCTCCATGTTCCTTATTTCTGCATTTAGAGTGTTTTCTCAAATCCCAGAACTATTGGACAATATGGAAAGTCAGACTTCTGGGTCAAATGACTGACAAATTACATGTCCAGGCAGAAGCCAAAGTTCCAAATCACGGTTAACTAAGGGGTTTTTTTTCTGGTTTATTTTTTCATTGGCTGTTTGGTGTTTGTTTTGTTGGTTTTTTTTTTTAAGCATAAAAAGCCCACACTAACAAATAGAAGGTAAGGTGGGCAAGGAGTGAAAGTATGTCATGTCAGCCAAGGAACTTTATTGAGGAACTTGCTATCCCTCATCGTCTGCATCCTTATCTCTGTGAACTGGAAAATGGAAACACCTCTTTAATGTTAATTCTAAAAGAGTAAGAAATTAATTTAACACAGGAATACATAACAAAAATATTTGCCTTTGCTGTGTATTCTTACCATTTGTGTTGCAAATCGAATTCTATGGCAGTCTATGTAAGACAAAACACTGATTTCTTCCTGAGCTGCTTTCTTACCCCCTGAAGGAATTGTGTCCCCCACTGAGGCCAGGTCCCTCTTCCTCTTCTTGGGGAGCCTCATCTTGCAGAGCTGCTCGAAGTGAGTCTGCATGGGCCCATCCATGGTGAGGAAGTTGCACTGCAGGAGCCCGCTGAGTGTGGTGGCTGCCATCTCCCTCACCTGGGCACAGCAGGGACAGAACACAATTTATTTATGTCACTACTGCCCTTTTAAGCACACCCAACTAACCCAAGTGAGCACACTCTGCTCAGCAAAAGCCTTTAGAGTATTATCCTGCTATTAGTAGTCTATTAGATGTCTCTTTACAATTAATGAACATGCTCTGCTATAATATAGAACTACTTGACACAAAATTTGCCATAAAGTGATCTGCTACTCAAGCAAATAGTGTAATTTAACTCCATTGTCAATAGAGAAGCTTTAGAAAGTTTAAAAAGAAACTCTGACCGAGACTAAATAATCAACCTGCTTCACAAAATTCCTAGCAGGCTCTGTATTGACATCAGTTTTAAAGTGGGCTTTATTCAAAACCACTTAGTTTTTTCCCTGACAAAAACAGAAGAGCTTTTCCAAGAGAAGGCAGAAGGCAAGAGAAGGCAGAGACTCAGCTGATTCTGTTCTACCCATAGCACAAGAATTCTTTGAAAGGTAACAGAAGCTGGATTAATAAGAAACAACAACTTTATGGTCAACAATTCAGTTCTGTAATGCTCCAGCATGATACACTTCCTTGTCTCAAGTACCAGATCTCTGCATTACATGAATAAAACCAGAAATTCAGGTTGGAAAAATATTCTTCTCAAGGGTAAAACAGAAACTCTAATGAACAAGACTAAACTTAGCTTTCATCTGATTTCCAAGCCATTCAAAATACAGATCTCCTTTTCCATTCCTTTTAAACCAGCCACAGCACCTTGTTAGTGAATTCCAAGTAGAGACAACTCATCCTTGCTTCTAAAAACAAGTGACTAACCCATCAATATTACTAATTTCTCTCATCTCCTCAAATCTCCCAATGCCAGGAAGTTACAGACATGTAAAACCGTATTTAAATTGGGAGTCCCTCCAAAACTCACTCCCACTTTCCATAATTACATTCTGACAAAAGCCTCCCAGCATTTACAAACTTGCAAACGAAACCAACTGGTTGAGATGCTGCCACCAGATTTTTGGTAGGTACATTCAGTCACAGGTAACTGCAAACAGAACATTTGTCTCTGTGGAGCACAAACACCTCCCAGTGCTCTGAATCCAATGCAGCAGATTATAATAATAAATCACATCCTTGAACATGATGTTCTGAGCCTCACAAAGCCGTAAGTACAGCTGCAAGAGCTGCAATAATTAAACAGAGGAAGTTCAAATAAGCTCTTGAGACTCCGGCCCATTCCATTTAAATTTTTACAAGGTATAACGTGATCTACTTTGCTGATAGTGAAGAAGGATGAGGTGAGAGGCTGGCAGTGTTGTTTATCAGCAGTTTGTGAGTCCCTGAAGAGTTGAGCTATTAAATGAGACACAATGTGCTAATACAACAGCCAGACACAAAGCAGCTCGGCTGTGAAGTGAGCGAGCTCCCAGGAGAGCTGGGCTCATTTACATCCCTACTCCCTGTATTAAAACCACTTTCATTTCTAAATTAATCACCCAGCTAGAAGGAACACTTTGCTGTGAGGAGCACCTGGAAGCAAAGCCTTTAAAATCATTCATGAAGCAGCTGATCACTCACCACCTCTGGCACCAAATAATTTATAAATGATCACACTCCTGATGAAATACAAAATATAAAAACTACAGAGGAGTCTCCCCATCACCTATGGGGTTTGGGTTTTTTTTGGTCTGAAGGGCCTAACCAATGTGCATAAAAGTGCAACAAGATCAGAATAAAACCACTCAACAGCACAAGCACCAGCCCAACCCAACTGCAGAAGTTGCAAGGGGCTACTTAAATAGAGAGGAAACACTCTCATTCATGTAAAACTGCAGTTCAATATGAAAAATGCTTATCAAGACATGAATGCTGTACGTATTAAAACAATCATCATTAGGTCTGGCCCTTTGTATCAAAATAAACCAAAGAAAAAAGAATCTTAAAATCCAAGAACCAAAACCTCAGTTCTACAGAGCAAAGACATCAAATCCTAGTTAAAGCTAATGATTCTAATCTTAAAAATCCAGCATCCAAAAGCTATACACAAATTACTCAGCAGGATACAGCATCTTGTCAGTTACTATCAAGAAAGAACAAGATTACTTTTCAGAGAAAAGTGAAAGTTTCCATGGCAACAGCATGATCCAGCGTGGTTATGAACACAGGTAGGCTTTTTGGATTTGCACCTCTGTGGTGCAGAGGGATAATGTGGTACATTTAAAAGAACTGGTTAAATTGCATTCAAGTGAATAAAAGGTATTTTTCAAAATGGTGTGAGATTATGAGGTAAGTGTTCTGACAAACAACTTCTGTAGGATTGCAAGGTGATGCAGAATCTGTCTTCTAGAAGGAAAACAGCACCCAAAAGTACAATTTCATTGATATCTGCCAACTGCACAAACACCAAGGAAAATGATGGTGCAGGGGAGATGGACCAGCCAGGAGGTTAACACTCAAGATTCTTCACTGTGCTTAAACATGACTTAAATTCACATCATTTAATGCAAGCCCCTCAGTTCTAGGTAGTTCTTGATGTAAATATAATGAGTATTTTTGTCATTAATATGATACGATTAGATGGGAAGCAGACCTGTAGAGTAATAAATAGTGGTTTCACACACTTTTCACACAGGAAAGGATTTGACCTTGTTAGATGTTGAATTTTCTACCAATAACATTTATAGTGAAATTAATAATATCCCTATTTCAGCTATACTGAAACCAAGCTACAAGCAATGCACCATTCTGTGAAAAAGTAGAAACAATGGAACTTAAAAATCACTAATGGCGTATTTTATTATCAACTGTTTTCCTGGAATGAACAGGAAAGAAACAAATCCTATAAAGCAATTTTCAAAGTAGGAGGAATGCTGAGCTAGAAATCATCTCCAGTATTAATTTACATGCCAGCTTTTCCATAGAAGTTGACAAAGGCAAGAGACAGTGGTGTGAAAGCAGTGCAGAGAAGGGACCACTTGCCTCAAGCTGTTCGTCTTCCAGGAGTTTTATCACCAGCCACCTGATGTCATTGACTGCCTCGCTGTTGTTGAGGAAGATGAAGAGATTGTAGAACACCATGGTCTGGAGGTAGGTTAAGATGGTGTATCGGGCATGCCAAGAATTGCTTCTTGCTGTCTGCAGTGAATAAATCAGGGTGAGAAGGCAAAAATGTCACAGACAGCAGCCCTCTGATGGAAAGTCAACAATAGTTAAGAAAAAAGCTTCTGGGGCAGTTGTGAAGAACCTCCTTTATTCAGGTAATTTTGTTTCATACACCTTTTATCTCCAAAGTAGGTAGTTGTTATTTAGGTAATAATTTTCACAGGCTTCGCTTCCAAATTGTAACGCCCTAAAAAAATCAGATTCAAACTGAAGATTCATTCTGAAACTGGATTTTGAATTGTTATGCTCATGAGGAGACTTACAGGGATCCACTACTGAACCAAATGGTAATATATCAAAATGCTGTTCAATTTGTTATCAAAATTACGTGGTTTAAATGTTAAACAAGATACACTTACTAAGTGTTTTAAAACACTTTGAATAAACTCTTTCAGATCTAAATCAGAATTTGATTTGCTTAGTATCATAAGTATTGTATACTCTTAAAGAAAAAGCAGAGGATGCACGAGATGAAAAGAAGCTTTAACCTGTTCAGACCACACTCACTTCTTTTAGCACCTGAAGTACCAAAGGCACTTGCTGGGGATACAGCAAACCCTGAGACATCAAGGACAAACACATCTTAGCATCTCTTTTGAGCTCATCGTAGCTGTTGTCGTTCTCCACGGGTGCAATCTACAGAACAGGAGCAGGGAAGGAACAAAACCCTGTTAGTAAATAAGCACTGGTGACAACAAAATCCTCCAAGAAAGGTAATGTCATGAAAGGACAACTGTCTAGGAAAAATACATTCAATATAATACTGAAAGATTAGGTTAACTGGGCAAAACAATCATTATTATTAACATTAAATATTTTCAGTAAATAATCAAGATATTGTGGTGAGACTTTGTTTCCCCACTGCCGTTCTCTTTGTATCAAACCCAATTAAACTCTGATTTTAGATCCAGGTCCAACACTGAGAGAAAGCATTATCAAGTTCCCTTTCACTTCAATAAACCTTTATTTTATTGTCACATAGATTATTGTTGGATAATTGACTGATGTTTGTGCACTTTGGGCACACAAGCATGGATTATTTCAGAGAGGTAACACTGGATGACACAGCTCCAAAGAATACAAGAATCAAAGGAACAAACAGGAGCTGCTTAGAAAGAATTGTGTAGTTAGGGAACAAAAGAAAATAACTCAAGGTCCCTTACAGAATCATGGAATGGTTTGGGTTGGAAGGGGCCTGAAAGATGATCCAGTTCTATCCCCCTGCCATGGGCAGGGGTACTTTCCACTAGAACTTCCCCATCCAACCTAGCCTTGGAATATTATATGTGTGTATATATATATATATAATATAAAAATAGGAATATAAAAATAAAATAACTTCAGTTTATTTATACAATCCTTTTTCACTCAAACGTAAACAATAACGGAGAAACTAAAGGATGTACCTTGAAAAACAATGGTAGCAGCTGGAGTTGCTCTGTGACAGCTGTAGAGAAAGATCGTCCTGCACTTGCCATCAACCACTTCAGAACTGTTTGAATACAGAGAAACAATCACTGATTAAGATGAGAAATATTAACAATTCTGCTACACAATTTGCAGACATCAATCATCATGTCCCAAAATACCCCCCCATTTCTTGATCTCCTTAACTCACTTGTTTTCAAGAGTTTAATGCCCTGAGTTCGCTCGTCTTGTTCGCCAACTCCGTTCTCTTCCATAACATGATTCTGGATTTCCTCATCTGCTTCCATGAGGGGTTTGAGGTTTTCAAGTATCCGGGTAGTAAATTCATGGACACGAGGAGATTTAGTTGCAGCAGTGTTTGGCAAGGAAACATCTATCATGAATATGTAGGTCAACACACTAAAAAAACAAACAAAGCCAGCAGGAACACACAGTGAGCACGACTCTTGTCCAGAGAACAGTGACCTGTGAACTCCAAATGATCCAAGATCAATTGGGTGACCTTTGAAGGTTAATACTTCAAGAAAATTTCCTCTCATCTTCAAAGTTATTTAAAACCAAGTATTTATTTTAGGAGCTTTAGAGATGTCATACATAAACATAGACAATAAATTGGTGAGGCCCTGGCACAGGTTGCCCAGAAAAACTGTGGCTGCCCCATCCCTGGACGTGTCCCAGGCCAGGTTGGATGGAACTTGGAGCAGCCTGGGATGGTGGAAGGTGTCCCTGCCCATGGCAGGGGAGTGGAACTGGAGGTCTTTAAGGTTCCTCCCAACCCAAATCATTCTATGATTCTACAAATAAAAGACAAAAATAGAGAAGTCATCTGAAATTTCTGAAGCAAGTTTGTTAATAATTTATGTCATTTTTGTTACCAGCATTAATGCTTTTCAGGGTAATTATTTAGCTACTCAATTACCCAAATAAAATGAAGAGTTGAAGCCCAACCAGAACTGCAGAAGACAACACTGACCTTCCTATTCTCTCTCGGACGTTCTTGTAAACCTGGGTGAGTTTGGGTTCCAGGTACTTGAGCAGCCTGTGCAGCAGCTCTGGCACTCTCCACTCCTGCTGGGCAAGGCCCCCTTGCAGCACATAAAGTCGGCTGGGAATAGAACAGCTCATCTTTAGTCATACAGAACATTCCTCCTTCCCCAGTCCCCTCCTGACTCTGTTTGGGAATGTACTCAAGTGTGTCACTGTATCAGAGTGTTTTTGAATGAACAAAGATGGGTCAAAATTACCCAGTGAAACAACAGCACTGCTGCTCTGCTAGCCTCAAACCTTCCTATCCTGTTCATTGAGTTATATTAAAAATATAATCCTGAAGAACCTGCCACTGTGGGGAAAGCTAATTGGAAAGCAGTGCCTTTGTTCCCCCCCTCTCCTAAAAGGCAGCTGGCACAGCATCCCTGCAATACAGCTTATTCAGGCTTTTTTCACTCCTCTATTCAACCACAATAGAACAGTTAAAGATAAATTTACCAGGCATCTACAAATGATCCTCCTTCACCACTCAGTGGAGATTCCAACAGCAATTCAAACAACCAGTGCAGTTTCCTAGGATCTCTGCTCTCCTGGAAAAGAACAAGGAGCAGAGATATAAGCAAACGAGGGGGTTTTAAAATGCAAATAATATATAAAATTAGGTATAAACAAGGAAAGTTGTGACAGATTTTCTTTGTGTCCCTTGGGTTTATTTATTAAACCAGGGCAACATTCAATACCTTTTCACAATGAACCTCAATAGGAAGAAAACCCAATAAAACTACACACAGTTTTAATTAATTGGTGAATACAATCAGAATAGAAGGAATTTCTGCCACATTTTTGACATATCTGCATATCTGAATATCTGAATAACCATGCCTGAATTTTGCTAATTAGGGTTCTGGCTGAAGTCTGCTGAGTGACTTGAAAGAATTACTGACGCAAGGTATTTGTGGCCTATCACTGACTCTGCTGCCCAGCACCACAGCTCCCAGTTCACTGCAGGAATGTTAATCCACAGTGGATCCAGCTTTAGGAGACAAAAAATGGGATACTTACACAGGAGGTGGCAATGCAGGTGCCCCAGTCATTGTATGTTTCCACTGTGATGTTGGATAAAGCTGTTCGAAGCAAAGGACACAGAAGCTTCCAAAGTTTTTCCACCTGCCCAGCAAAACCACAAGAGACAAGATTTTTCTATTTAAGAAAACCCTAACCCAGCCAAGATATTCAAATGTCTTGTTTATTTTTGTACTGACTCTCCCAGGATTACTTTTTGGCATAGCAATTTAGCACGGACAGCTAGGCCTATATTAAATAAATATTTAATAGCCCAAGGTGGACATAAGCACTTATTCCTATCAGGAATTACAAACCATGGCAGCTTTGCCATCTCCTTAACAGCAAACTGTTCCTGGTTTTAATACTGGAGCATTTTCCTAACACCTGGCAAGAACAGGCACCAAACCAAGCAATGAACTGAGCTTCAAGTTTGGCAATCAAGACCTCAACTTTGTTTAAATGGGCTAATAATTCAAAATTACTCTTTAACTTCCAAGAATCACTCAAAAATACTGCTCCAGCACCTTCTCAAAGGTCCAGTGTTTAGAACCTCTTATCAGGCCAGCTATAATTTCAGCTAGACATCTCTGGGTGCTTTCGTGGGAGTCTGCGACCAGTTGCTCCAAGTGGGGCTGAAGAACTGGCAAAAAGGCATCATCAAAGTTTCTGAAAAGGCCCTGGAAAACAAGAGGGGAAAGTGTCTTCAGGAATTATCTAAACCACTGCCTTCCCAAGAACAGCACGAAATTGTGAAACACTTGAGTTTGAAGATGTAGAAAGTGAAATTACTTTGCTTTTTTTAACAGCATTATACACCAGTGTCCTCCAGACTATTCTATTACTCTAAATATGTTTCCCTAAGTAGTTAATCAGAAGAGAGGATTAATAGGATTACCCAGAGCAGCTTTAAAAATCAACATTTTGCAACAGTATGAGCACAGCAGTCTGTGGCTTTTCCATGCTCTGGGAATTGTCTACAGAATGAGAGCAATTTAGTGATTGAACTCTCCTTACCTTGAAGAGGCAAAATCTGCGAGGATTAAATTTGTCCTTTCCCTTCCTGTCTTCTAAAGACAAAAATTTTATTAACTGTTCAACAAACTTGGGATCAGAAAAGTGATCATATATAATTTGTTCTGCCTGTAACAGGAAGGAAGAAAAGGATTAGCTTTGAGGTGTTTGCTTGTCACAGTAATATCCCAATTTTTCCAAGTCCCATGTTTCATTTGCATTCTCAAGGAAAGAAACCATGCCTTGGTTATCCCATTTTCCCCCTCATTTTATAGGGAATTATCACAGCCCCTAAAAATTAGTCCTTCCCACTGTCATTAATGAACTCATCCTCAACTCTGATCATGATTTGAGAGGGAACAAGAAATGCTCATCAATACAATTATTCCATGATCTCTGAGAGAAAAGCAGCAATACATTAAAATAATAATTCCTTCTGGTATGCTGACACAATAAAAATTAGAAAAATGCAATTAAAAGTATCTTGTGGGGATGTCCACAGTAATCTGTGGACAATATTAAGAGAAGAAAGGAGAAGTGCTGTTAAAAACCCCACAAACTTGCAACTCTTACCTCTGTCAGCTCATCTCTCCTTCGCCCAAGCTTTGGTTGCTGCTCAACTGGAGCATAAACTGTCATCGTTCTGAGCATTAAAAACAAAAGCAATAAAAAGTTAAAATAAAAACCAAAAATACACTAGCACCTGTTGTTGCTTTGTATGTGGTTGTTTGCTATGTTCTCAATATTAAATACGATTTATCCTCAACTCCAAAAGATTGAAACTTAAAAAGGTTTACAACAGAACAAAGTTTGTTATTACAGGTTTTGCTATGCAAGCAATCCAAAATTATTAGGGATAGAATACTTTATATATATCTGTAATTTCCAATATGAATATTTCATTTTAACAGCAGCAGTTAAACAGCCATGTGGAATTTGTGCCTATAGCCCATAGAGAAATGGGTGGAAAAGAAATTATAAACAAAAAGCCTCAAACAAACCAACACAAAATCCACTCAGAAATGGCAAAACAAGCAAGGAGCACAAAGGACAAAATAAATTGTATTTTTCTGTGGTTCAATCAAAAAAATTATATATATATAGACAGATATATGTAAGAAAAATTAAAGATCATAATAAAACAAGATTTAATTTCCCAGAGAATTTTTCCTGCTGACTCTCCCAGCTCCATCTCAATGCTAATGCTACTCACTGGGGCCAGGTGTAATATCCCCAGTGTGTTTTCTCCACAAAACAGCAGGATTCCCAGGCTTCCTTGGTCTTTGGCAGGCTTTGGCTGTTGTAGTGCAGCCACTGGTTGTCAGCTCTGTCACCAGCCTGGATGCTGGAAGGCTTAGGGCTCCCACCTGATCCAAGAGGAAAATCAAAATTAAATTGTATAAAAATGATAAAAATATATAAAAATTAAAAAGGAGACATACAAATTATTCTCATAAGTTACAAGGCTTTCTGAGAGGAGAAAACTCCCACAAGAAAAAAAACCCCAAAACTGAAAAATTACCGATTATATTACTTAGATAATTATCTATATAATATATACCTATTTGCTTAGGACATTAACAACCAGGGAGAAACGAAAAGCTTGTGATGCTACATTTAATTTAACCAGAAAAGCTTTGGAAAACATCTTAGGATAAATGTAAGATATTTCTTGTATTAAATAAAACCTACTTATTTCGTAAGGGCAGATGGGCACTTTCTTGTGTGTTCTCTTAAGCTGCTTAAGAATCCCAGCTACAGCTGAGATGGCCACCTAAACAAAAGGAAAGAATGGGCATTAATGTATCCATTCCATACATTTCCCTCAGAAGGATGTTGCTCATCATCCCTAAAAACCCAGTGAATACTGGAGTGAACGCTAAGGAATAATCCTGGTCATTTCAGGGGATATAGCACATGACTTGCTTTATAGGCCAGAAAAACCTCACTAATAATTTTGCTTTAATAATTTGAATTTAATACTGTTTTAATAATTTTTGGGGCAAAGAAGGTTTGTTTTGAGCCTCACCGAGGCAACAACAGAACAAATGAAATACATCAATGGCTTTATTCAAATAATGAACTGCAGGTGGGAAAAGCAGCCATCTGCAAAAGAAATTCTGCAGAAGAACTCTGAAATAAATAAGGATTCAGTTCATCCCACATTTTCACAGTTTACAGACTTACATATGTCATGCTACAGAGCTGCCAAGGCTGCCATTTCTTGGATTGGAAATTTTGTACACGTGCGTGGCTGGAAGGGGGAGGAGGGAGTTTCACCTCAGTTTTTGTGCTTTATCCCAGCAAGACCCCACAAGCACCTGACGTAAAGCCCAAAAAGATGCAGACCCAAAGGAAATCCTTCTCCTGGGCTCACCTTCCGAACCACAATGGCATCATGGTTGAGACACTGCACAAAGAATTTTATGGCACGGGCGGGCAGGACCCTGTCATCCCTCAGAAGCAGGGACAGGAAGCCAATGCTTATGTGCTCGAACTTCCAGGGCCTGAAAAAACCCAAATATTCAAAACAGAGTGTAAATACTAAAGTTTATGTACCCAGAAATTATATGGATTAAGATTATGGAAGTACATAAATAAATGGCCCTGCTGTCATCAATGAGCTTAACTCATTTTGGGAAACCTTCACTGTTCTGGGAACACACAGGTGTAAAAATGTAAAATACACAATGAAAAATACCCATAGGGATATTCTTTTAGAAGTTTTTTAACACATATATCATGGTAATAATTAGAATCTATTCTGATGTCAGTGTTACACTGACAGAACCAGAGCTTTTTTAATTAAAAAATATTAAAAACCCCAGTAACAGGCCAGACTAATTAAGGAGAAAGCTTAACTCCAAGATGTGATGATGCCTTACATTAACAAATCAAGTTCCCAGTGCAAATAAATCCAAGACTATGCTAACTGCCTTCCTTGATATTGATTCATGTAACCACCTCCCATCCACCCCAAAAAACCCTCTAATGCACAAAAAGAGAGACTTACAGATTTCTCTGTTCCACACAGTCCAGCAGCATGTTGACCAAATTTTCGTAGTTTCTGAGAGAAAGAGAGGGAATTATCAACCACATGGTACTGAGAGATCCATTGAAAAACAGAGGAAAAGTTCCTCACAAAGGTTTGTGAAGGTGAAAAGGAAGAGGCAAAGAGGAAATAATAAGTGTAGAGAGAAGATGCAGCCCAATGATCCTTGTGCATTCTGGATTTTTCAGTTTAACCACTTTGGATAATGACATTTAATGTGCAGTTCAGGGAAGCTGAACTCACCTCAGAGCCTCAGCGTTCTTCTCCTTCTGTCGCTGAATTCCCAACTGGATTTCCTCTGATCCCAGAGCTGTGAACTCTGAGCTTGGCTGTCCTGAATTCTGCAGCAGAACAGCCACCTCCATGCATTTCTCTGGAACCTGTTCATGGACAGTGCAAAGACTTGGGACTCAAACTTGCAAATTCTCAATGTCTCTGCTTTGGAATCAGCAGAGTACAGAATTTCCTTGTCCATACAGACAAGTCTGAATACCAAGGAATTGATCACTCACTGCGAAATCCAATCCAATGGTTTCATACTGCCGATGGATTTTCTCTGCCAGGTCGTCAAAGAGTCTGACTATGGATGGTTTTTCCAAGGACATGGCTTTGCTAAGCCCAGAAGAGACAATTGCTGGCCATGTCTGTGCAATACAATCCCAGTCATGCAGATTGGCCAAGCACACCCCACTGTGATTCCCAAGAAGACAATATAAGGCACCCTGTGGAATGGAAGATGGGGTTTGGGAAGGTTAAAGCACTGCTCATCTGGGATATGGACATCAGCACACACCCACACAGAATGAAATTCAGCCGCAGCTACCAAATCATTAAAATGTCCCATAAACATTCAGCCTCACTGTCAAATTACTGAGGGTTTTGCACTGAGTCCTCTTCATTTAATGAGACTGAAAGCACTGCCAATTAATTTATCCACAGATTGGTTGGCTGATTTCTCAGTTATGTTAGAGGAGTTGACATATCTGTGCTTCACCCTCACTGCAGCTTTGTCGGGGTTGCTTCTCAATTTCCATTCCATAACTTAAAAATAGGTGCTAACTCACATTTTGGTAATACCTGAGCAAACAGGGAACATATTTAAACACAGTATTTCTCTGCTATAACAGGTAACAGATCTAATACAAATAATTCCTTACACCAGTCATGCCTATTAGCCATGAAAATATCAGTCATGCTGATGAACAAGCAAATCTCACTTTCCCCATTAAAAATTGTTATGTAAAAGCACTTCCAAAAGACAGCCACAAAACCAAGTTAATGAGGCAGTACTTTAAACTGCTTCTGAGTGACATCTTGCCGGTCAGGACGCAGGAATTCCAGAACCAAGGGAATGATATCTCTGCAACAGAAATTGTAGGTTCCTAGAGCTGTGAAGAATGCTTGCTGAGCTTTACTTCTGACCTGAAACAAAAAATTTACTAGGTAAAAATAACATCTTCATCCATTTCAGATACTTAAGAACAAAGCTTTTGTGATGTCTTTGTGCACAAAACCAAAATTATTTGTGGAAGGTTGTAAACACCTCATCCAGTTTATAAAAATCTACTTTTTGTTTCTGCCGTTTACATGAGAACAGCTACAAAGTTACAGAAGATTCTTTACATTGCCAGAAACAAGGTGTTTTTAAGATAATTTGAAAAGCACACAGCCAGAACAACAGATTTAGGATGCAAAATCACTTGAAGAGACCAACACAGCCCTCCATAAATCTGTTTAAAAGGGGCAGCTCCTCACCTGCCCATAAGAACTCGTGGACAAACACAGAAGATCCCTGATCATTTCCTGGTGGGAAGTTTTGTATTCGCAGCCTTCCATCGTCAGAGTTCTCAGCTGAATTCATGGGAAGCACAAAGAAAGGACAGATTGTTTTTACATTTCACACATATAAAGAACACCAGTGCAGAAATATTGTTATGATGACATTTAGCAAACTATGCAAAGCAGCTTTTCAAGCAAATTAGTGAGGATTGAAGGGGAAGAATTACCTCGTGCTGCAGCATAACCCTGTCGATCAGCAAAGCTCTGATGTGTTGTTTCTTTCCTTGAAGCTGCAAAGAAATGCATAATTTGGTTTAGATTTCAGTATCAGTTTTGCAGTTCAGGAAGCAAAGCTTCACAAAGCCAAGTCACCGACCCTGTTCTCCATTGATTTTTTCACTAGATTGAAGCTTTTCCATCGTGAATCAAACTCATGTTTGTGAGACCCTTGGAACTGCAAAACGTCACTGATAATCTGCGGAAAGAAAGAGAGGACAAGAGTGATTATTTTGCAAAACAAGTCATCTTGCCTTAAGTTTTACAAATGAAAAGCATACCTTTATTATTAGAAATAAGGACTTGGTATCATCTTCTGAATGATCAAGAATGTAGCCTGCAATTGGGAGAAATGTAATTTATAATCAGACAGGAAAAGAGCTTTAAAAATAAGCAATAATTTTATTTCTGCAAAGCTTTCAGAATTATAAGCAAAGTAAACAATACAATTTCCTCATGTATAAAGCCATACTGAAGTATGACACAGTTGATTTTAGTTACATAAGTGATCCAACTTACGCAACAATTTCCTTGTAACCCTTGCAATTGTTTCTCTGTAATTCTCCCTGGATAAATCTAAAAGAGAATAAAACATTTTCTGTTTATCATATGACAGCATAAAAAGCAATTTATAGTGGAAAGCCAGAGCAGAACTGGCATTATGAACTATTATAAAAATAACCATTTGTTATATCTAAGGACATGGCTCTCATCAGTTTATCAACTCAGCTGCTTGGGTTTTATAGGTACACAACCTTCTTTATCTGCCTGGACAGTTGGTTTTATTTCTAAGTTCAGGCAGTTCATTTAGCATATGGCAATTGAGGAACACACTAAGCTCCCATCCCCAGAAAGATTCCTGCAGCAGATCCGTATCTTGTGTATCACTGCTGAAAATAAAACTGTGTGTACACAGAACTCTGGTGTTGGTCATAAAAACCCATTTACATGAAGGAAAGAATCAAAATTATGGTCTCCAAAAGAACCCACGGTTTTTACAAAACACTAAAAAGAAAGAAATTAAAAAAAAAAAAGAAGAAAACAACACTTAGAGCCTGCCTGAACAGAACTAGGATCCACTCACCATATTCAACACCAGTGTACAGCTTTGTCTCTTCCAAAGACACCAGACTTGGGACCCTGCATGAAAACAAACCAAGTATTACTATACATTACAGAAATCACAGAGTATGTGCATTTCACTGGCATTTAATTCATTTTAACAAGTTAAATTTCATGCCAGTAGCACAAGGACTTCTGGATTTACTGATAGTATGTCTCAGTTCTCACATTTATAAATCAACCATCCCTTTGGGTCAGACTGTTTGGGAGAGGCCAATAAGACCATAAAGACACCTTGAACCCAGAATTTTGATTTCCCAGTTAAGAGAACCTCATTAGTTCTACTAAACAGGCAGAAATTTGGTCTCTGTCAAACCTGTGAACACACTCATCAACACACATGTGGCTCCCTGTTGTAGGAAGGACAGGAGAGTTTGAGCCCTATCCTGATGTGAATTTTCTGTATCCTGATATTTACTATCAGTGTTCCCTAAAAGCAAGCTTCTAGCAGCAGCTGTGTGACAACAGCAGTAAGAAAGCACTAAAACCCAGCATGAAGGAACATAATCACTGAGAATGTTTGGGATACAAAATAAATGTTACTTACAGATGAGCCACCCTCTCTCCTTTGAGAGGAGGCAGAATGTTCCCAGAGCCAATCAGGCAGTTGTGCACGATGGCAAGACACTGCTGCACATCATCTCTTAAACAAAGAGGAAAACCTGGTTATTTATCTGCTAATTGCTTGAAAATACACAAATCACATCTTTTTTGTTAAGTTTTATGAAAGTTTTCTCTTCAGTTCCATTAGTTCTAAAAGAGGAAGCACTGTGGAAACCGCACCGGGCTTTTTTTGAGCCAACCTAATTCTTTCAGAAATCCCAATATTTAACTTCATTTTCTGGAAAACATAGGAGATTTGACATTCCAAAACTATACAGGTGAGATAAACAAATGTGAAAATTGCTTTGAAGAATTTTATCTGAATCTCAGATAAAACCTATCAAATAACTCTTTCCCCATGACCAAGACAATTCCTTTCCACCATGGGGAGGATGAAGGAATAATTTAGGAGTGAATATTTTACAGTCTGAAGATAAAATGCAAAATATGAACAATTTCTTTTCTGTGTTACTTTAAAGAAATCTTGATGCTCTCTCAGCTGAAGGAGGAGCTTTGGAAATCTTATAATAATATCAAAGTGCAACATTATACTATTTTCCTCCTTAGTAACTACTGAGAGTGGATAAATGCACTTTCTCCATCCTACCTGGACATTTCCAGCTCTCCAAGTGCATAGAGCTCCAGCCTGGTGAGCTCAGGCTGCAGGAAAGTATCCAACAAATAAAAAGCAAAGCTTATTTCCTCAGATGAAGGAACATGCCACTGGATGTCCAGGTTCCACAGGTCACCTGGTTTACCCCAGTCCTGCAGTAAATAAAATTGGTTCTTGTTAATCAAGCTAAATTGTGTTTTTTAAAAAGTAGAATTTAATATTATTTTAAAAACCCGCAGACACATGTGAACTAACTACTGCTATAAAGTAATTATCCTGAAAATTCCAGGAAAAACAACACCACCATAAAATCAAACAGAAATCCCAATCCTACATCATGTCTACATGTCCCAAGAAAATAACACACATCTGAAAACACTAAAAGGAAAAGGATTGCACTGGTCTAATTGAAATATAACTTAATTATTCCTTTGACTGAATATAAATTCAGACACATTCTTAAGTACAATTCAGACCTTTGATACTCCCAAAGAGAACAGCAAAGTAATTGTGAATTTTTTCAGTTTCAGATGAGGAATTTAAAATAATTGTGATTGTTGATTTTGGTTTTTTTTGGGGGGGGGAGTTTGTTGATTTGTTTGTTTTGTTTTGTGGGGGTTTTTTGTGTTTGGCATTTAGGATATTTTTGTTTTTAAATGATTAATTGACCCAACTGGATGTTCCCATCAGTTATAAAACTAGACTGACTTTCAGTAACAAGAGATTATCTGCAATTGGGAATTATGTAAAAACACTTTTCAGCAAAATAAAATTGTATATTGAAACAGGCCAGCTGAAAATTGCTGTCCTTAAACTGGAGCATTGATAAATTGACCTCAAAGTCGTAACAGCAGAGCAGCACATGACTTTTGACAGTTTCAGTAACTTTTAATATTGCCACTTCTGCTTTCACTTTAGCTCAGGCTCAGGGTAGAATCATTACTTATTTGTTATTCTGCTGACCTGTATAACACCACCTCTCCTTCCTATGTATTAACTTACTGTAGTCATGCAATCATGGTAAAACACACATCACAAACCACTAATAAGTCATATAAGACTACTCAAAACTATAAAACTACTCAAACAACAATCAGTATTCATTTTTTGCTATCAATGTAACTTAAATTAATTGTCATTTGCTCTACATTTCAAAGCCCAAAGCATCACTTTCCATTGCTGCTACCATCGTCCAGAAATCTCCAAATAAAGCCATAGAGCATACGATTGCTTTTTTCAAAAAAAACCAAAAAAAAATAAGTCAAATCCTCTAATCCTAAATAAATGAAAATCCTTGCCTTGATAGGAAAGTATTCAGAAAGAGGCTTGTCAAAGCCACCTGGCACACTGCAGTATTCTGTGGGGTAGATAAGTGTAGCAGAACGAAGAAGATGGTGCAGTAGGTTACAAGACAGAATGTAACCCTGCTTACAGGTTAAGTGTAGGGTGCGCTGCAGTATCTTCCCAAACTGCTCCCTGTACAGTAGCAGCTTCTTGCCATCCACTCGAGTGATCTGGGGGCACAGAGAGACATTGCAAACATCAGTTTGGTTCTAGGGGGCTGGACAGGGTCACACTGCTCAGCCCAGGTGGGCCAAGCTCCATTCTCCAGCTCCCACTGAACCTACACATGAACTGATGTTCCCACAGCTGCCGGGAACGTTTCAGTGGCACCATCTGCTTGACCACAGACAAAATTTTCTAGTAATACTCCTACATTTTCTTCAATTAATTAAAAAATATTTATATTTACCAAACGCTTCTTGTGTTTCTCCCTGCATTGATCCCTCTTTCACTCTCCCTCAGTAACTGCTTTAATTTCATTTCACATTCAACACAGTGTTTATTGGCTTAAAAAAACAGTCCCATTTAGATAAAAACCAGGTCTGCAGTGCCATCCATACAACATTTACTTTGCTTTAATAGAAGTTTATTTTCTTCTCCTTTGAGGGGCATTAAGCAGGATGCAGTGATACACAAGCATGGGAAGAAGGTTTTTGGGAATACCTCTGATAAAAGCTGAAGATTCCAAAGCAGCTCCTTATCTAGTTCTTCATCATGTAATACATCATCATCTAGAGGAACAAGGGATAAGCACTGCTGTCACCACACTGCAGCCAAGTTTTCCAAACGAGCTCCATTAGAAACCAGATGCTTCCATCCCCAAATCTGACTCCCAACCCTCCAACTCACACTGCACCTACGTCCAGCTTGAAGTCACTTTATCCAATGAACCATCCTGAAACTGAGGAATGTCTGGAGACATTTCAAACTGCCACATTTTCAAGGAATTGTGGACTTGCAATCTGACAGATTTTGGCCTTGAAATTACAGAACAGTCGGTCTGGGTTTTTAAGATGAAATAATGGATTTTTCCGTTGCTGAAATCAACTCGTTGAAAACACCCAGAAGTTTCAGCTGCTGTTTTCATGTTGAACAAAAATCAACCCAAAAGCAAGCCAGTAACACTGGAAATGTTAGAAACTTACTGCCTGTGAGGTGAGTTACAACGTTGCAGCAATGTGGTACAAACAGCTTCAAGGACTCCTCAGGGCGGCACTGTAAAACAGCACCACAGAAGGTCCATTTTAAAACAAAGTATCTCAGGGAACTCAGCACACACACACTGATAAACATCTAAGACTACATTGCATCCCAACTCCAATTCAACCTAGAGTAAGCCTGACTTCATGATTCTCAGTCAATAAAACCTAAATGTAACATAAATGCAAGACAAATACTGCGTGAATTAACTCTTGAAACACTGCTATATGCAACCAGCCAATTTTAGAAGACATAATATTAAGAACCACCTGTATTTACATGAAATATCTATCTATTACACAGGAAAAAGTAGCAGCATTGGCTTTTTTCTTTTTTGAACTAAAAAGGGAGTGAAGGTAAGAGAATTTTCTCTCACTTTTACTGCAGCTCGGCACATATCGGCAACCATTCGACCAGCAACTCTTGTCTCAAATATATTTGAGACAGCAAAGTTGAAAACCTTCTCCAAGGCAACCTAAAAATGAGGACAAAAAGATGGAGGTTGCTTTAAAAAAACCCCACAAATTAGGTATCCCAACATGTTTGATGTTACACAGAAGGCAACATCTCTACATAATCCTGTGTTCTTTTAAACCAGAAATGCACAACAATTCACATGGAAAAGAAAATCAGAATAGAGAGACAGAGAAAGCAGCTCTGTGGAAAGCCTGAAATGTTCCCTTTGGGAAGAGAGGAGGTGGGTAACTCTTGATGACTAATAGAAGTTTAGGGTGATTCTGAGAAACTACACAGAGAATGTTTTCCAGGAATAAGTCACAGGCTGATGACAGTAAGAATTATTTCACATGTCACAGTGAAGGAAAGCCAAGACCTCCCTTAGTTAACACACAAATAGGGAATTAAGTAGCAACTATTTAAGTAGCCAGTGTGTTTAAAAGCAGATTATTTCCATCCAATGCCCTGCAAGGCAAGCTACACTATATAAAATGTAGACCCCATGAATACTTTAATAATGGACAAACAGGAAAAATACAAATTAAATACTTAATGACAACAAAGAATTAACTTAAGACTTGCATTTACCAAAAGATTCCAAACAAAAAATCATACAGAAGTGCCAATGTTTAAAAGGTACAAAACCTGGCATGTCCAAATATTATTTATTTAAACAAATAGAAATGTGTTAACCCAAACTACAAGGAAAGAAGCTGTCCAAGTAATAACCCGGATTCTCCACCCTTTTCCTCTGAGTTATTTTAATCCAGGTAATTTTTCTGATCCCATTAACTACACAGCTCCTTAAACAGCCTCTTTGGCCCAGCTGAAGAAGCGGCAGGGAGAAGGAGAGAAAAGGAAAGCAAAGGCTTTGGTGGGTCAGCATTACCACCAAGACATGAAAATCTACAACCTAAACTGATACAAAATAAATTGTTGGAATGATTTCTCGTTGTGTTTATCAACGGTTTGCAGGAGAGCATCACGAACCCAAGAGATCTGTACTGATGTAGATAAAATCATAAAACAAACTGACATGAAGGCAAGCTCCCCCTTGGTGTGGAAGTTCACATTTAGGACAGAAGGAAGAAAGAATTTGAATGGGCCAATTGTTGTCAACACAAAATCAAGCTTCCTAAAAGAGATGAAAAGCCCATGTTCTACATACCTTAAAGATATCCTTTGAACACTGGGTAAGGATTGTGCTGAAAGTAGAAGAGAGACCCAATTCCACCAGACTCTCCAGGTGAGTCATTTTCTCTGTTTCAGTCTCCTCTCTGGTTTGTTCTAATGTGCTACTCTCTATAAGTCCAAAACATCTACACAAATAAACCAAATAAATGCAGGGTTAGTAAGTGAAACTGGAAAGTTTTAATGCCAAGCTTTCCCCTATCCTTAGTTTACTCACCTATCCATAAACTGCAGCACAAAATCCTCAAATTCAGCAGATGCAGAGCACAGTTCTCTTTCCACCTAGAGTTTTCCAACACAAAGGAAACACACAAGGTTGGCTTTTATTCAGGAAACAAAGTTTATTTCCTATACTAACTACTTCCAACGTCCAAGTGAGAACATCCTCCAGTGCATTTCCCACTGTACAGACTCAAATACTCATGAAACAATTATTACAGGTTCCTGACACTGTCCTGTCCCAATTTCCTGGCCTGGATGTGTATCCAAATAACCTCTCTGGTGAAATCAGGTCTGCCTCCATGGATACAACCTTTGGCCTCACCACTGATCCTCCTTTGCAGCAGGAGGTCAGCGAGTGCCAGGGGTGGTGCCAGGCCTGGCTCTGCTGGCAGATATTGACATTAAATATTTACTGTACAAACTCCTCTTCATTTTTGAGTGCTGCAGCTCTGGGACAATGAAATTCACCTTTTAATTTGGGCAACCTGTGGCTCTCTGAGCTACAAAGCATTCCAGGAGCAAACAGGTGTGGTGATAAGGGGGATAAGACTCATTGTCTAATGCTCTTACTACCTCTTGACTGGAAGAGATTAACAAGTATCTGGAGGGAAAGCAATAGAATCTCAATCAGGGAAGGGAAGCAGGACTTGAAAGAGGAGCAGGGGTTTATTTAGGAAGAAAATAGCCCTGAAAAATGAAAAAACCCAAACATCTAATGCACTGTTTAAAATAACTACACAGTCCAAACTCCTCCTCAAAGCAGGGAAAGCTCCAAGTCAAATGACACCACACAGGCCCTGAGCAATTTAGTTTTGACATAAAAATATAAAACTTCCTGAATTTAACATTCTCTACAACAAGCTGTGACTAGGAAGCATTGCTAAAGTCAATTTGCACACTGGTATCAGCTCTGCCACACTGATCAGAAACAAACAGGATTCATATCTCTGCATATGCTGCTAGAAATTAAATTGAAAACTAAGTTACAGCTTTGTTTTTCTACCATCCCAGCACTCTTACCTCTGAAAGATCATCTCTTTCTTGCAATACAGACGAACAATCTACTAAAGGCACCAGAGTAGAAAATGTGGCAATGAACTGGAATGTAATCTGTTGAGAGGTGCAAACAGCTCTTTAGTTAAGTGTCATTGTATTTACACATTAAAAACTTTTTATAATTAAGGTACGGGACCTAAAGCAAATTATACTAAAAAAAATATCAAGAGCTGAATTTTTCCACCCTAAAACTTCAACAGCTAATTCAGATTTCATATATAAAACTTAACAGGCAGCACTGTAAAAATAGTCTCAGTTTTCTAAGTAACAGCCATTATTTTGTGCTGAACTTTAAAGCTACAAAAACCCAATACTTACATTATTTTAAGTCAATTAATATGAATTCCTGAAAATATGGACTTTTATAACTTAATTTAATGAAAACCTAGTGATAAAGATCTTCCTTTTGATCCTAAAAGACTAGGAATATTTGCTAGGAGCTGTGGAGCAGCAATTTAATCTTGTTTTTCAGAGCAGCCCAAAAAGTCAGTACAACGCTTATCACAACCACTCTGCACTGTTAAATGAGCCAAAGAGGCTTGTAATATTAAATTTTTATGAATAAAATTATGCAGGAAAAAAAAGGCTGATAAATTCTGGACATGGCAATTATCTGCTTTCAGAGAAATATAAAAATGTTTCTATATAAAATATACTCTTAGTTAGTTGGCTGGTTATCTCCTAAAAAAAGGCAATATTGGTACACTCACCATGCATTTGCTGAAGTCATTTGGGTCCACCCCAGGCAAGGCTCTCATCAGCAGAGGTAGCATGTGTGTGGGACCCTCAGGAAACCACTTTCCCCCGGACACCAGGCTCCGAGCCACTCCAATGACACAGCTCAGAGTGGCTGTGAGCTGGTGAGGCTCTGTCAGGGTCTCAAGTGCAGGATATGTTCTGTAAAATGGGAAGCAGTCAGATTGGCAACAGCAATGTTTCTAAAGCCTTCACAGACAACAGAATTGGACTGCACATGTTATTTGCTGCATTAAAGGTAGAAAAAATTAATGGTTCCAAAATGGTTTTCTCATTATTATCCAATGAATTTAACATTGTTTTGTTACAATGTTCCTTCCACTGGATCAGTGCTATCCACCACCGATTCCGGATTAAAGACCTTCTGAGCAGCTGCAGCTCAGGAATTAAGAACTGCCTGTACTCCTGCATCCAAAGCTACCATGATTTCCCTGTTTGGACTTTGAGGCAATGCCAGCTGTACAAAAACGTGCCTTGGCTGCCTCTAAATAGAGAGGGGATCTATGACTTCATGTTACATTAAAGTCCAAACCTCTTTATTGAAACCTGGGAAGTTACTGTGATTTTTAAACCTTTTTTTTTTAACATGTAATACTTTTTAAGCAAACTGCATAACAACACTTGCTGTTGTTACCAACACCCTCCAGTTCAGAGAAGAGTCACAGTGCTGCCCCTGCCCTACGTCACGCAGAGCACAGCTCACCCAAATAATCTGGAACTGCAGCCAAGGCCAACATTCCAGGGATAGTTTGAACTACAGGGCAGACGTTGGATATGCTCTCAAAACAGAAAGGGCAGCTCCACTCAGCACTGCTGTCCTGCTTGGAACTGCCGGGCTTGGGATGTCTCACAGAAGAGCAGATTTATCAAGTTTTTACAAACAGTTGAGTCAGGGAGGTGTGGAACAAGGGAAGGGCTCTTCAATCAAAGTCATTCCTCTGCTGTTTTGTTAAAGCATGAAAGACTGCATGGGGAATGCAGATGGTGGCTAGGAGGAAAGCTTCCACTGGAGCAGGAAGCAGCAACATTTTTCTTTGGAAATTTGAGGCATCAAGGCATTTGAAATAGTACAAATCAAGTATTTCACATGAGTGCACGGTCTGGCAATTACAGAGTCAGCAATGCCAGTGATTTTAAACACTGTAACATGCTCTGAACCAAACAGAAATATAAAATATACACTTACTGCTACACAACCATCCCATGTATCTGGAACCTACCAGGTGGCTTATGAATCAATGATGCAAAGTAGTTTTTTCAACTGATCCACCCACTATCTGATACAAAATGCTACCAGAAATGCAAACCACCTGAGGACTGACTGGCCTAAAGCACATGAACTGTCAACAGCTCCCAGACCTATTCCACTTGCCAGGTGTTTAGAAAACAAACAAAAAAACCAACAAAACAAATAAAATTAATTAAAATAAAAAATTGATCCCTTCCTTGCTCCCATTCTGAGGTGATTGCTCAGGAGAGTGTATCAGCAGCTCCTCTCACTGCAGGCATTCATTCACAGTGAGGAATTTGTTTATTATTTAATATGACTGCTTTTCCTATTTATTTCTTGGGAAAGGCACATGGAAGTTGCAACATCCCTGCAAAACTTACTTCTCAAGTACAGGTGGAATTACTAATTCGGGACGCATCAGTGCAAGGTTCTGCAGGGCCTGGGCAGCCTCCAGGCTTCCAGTTTTGCTGAACATTGCCAGGAGAACAGGCTGGATGATGCATTGCACGAAGTCTGTCACGTCCTGGTCCGTGAGTTTGTGGCTCTCAGGGACAGGAGTTAACCAGGTCACCTTCTTGTAGCGCTCGCGGTGCAGCCTCCTCACAACACCACTGGGTAACCTCTGGAGCAGCTTCATCAGTTTGTTCTGGGAACAGACCAGAAATGCTGGTCAGTGGCTTGGCAGCAGCACAACCTGAGTTGCTCAGGGCAATAAAAAAATTATAAGGCAAGATCTTGGGATTACACAACCACAATAAAGGAAAACTCGGAAGCACTCTAAAATACAGCATTCACGATTTATTGCTGAACTTCATTTCCCAAAATATCAGTAATTGTGCTGCCAGCACTGTGCCTTATGATTTAAAAAGTCATGAAAATCACATAAAAATTGTATAGTCAAGAATCAAGATTATCTACCAGTAATTAGGACATCTTTGGGAGCATTCTCTGCACCTTCACATTTAAGCAAATACCCTATCCAAGAACAAGCCAGCTCCCTTGGCACTGCTGTGACAGTCTTGCTGTTTTAATCTCTATTTTCCACCAGCTATCACAGGGAGATTCTTACATGCTTGAACAGAAGATTCCTCTAGCTACACCATCAAAAAGTTATGCTTCAACCTAGGCAATGCATCAAAATTCCTTTTTGCTTTGTTTAACAGAATCACAGAATGGTTTGGGTTGGGAGGGACCTCAAAGTTCATCCAGTTCCAAGCTAGTGCCATGGGCAGGGACACCTTCCACTAGCCCAGGCTGCTCCAAGGCCATCCTAGATTTTGATAACTTGGAGACAGTAGGTCAGGAACACACAAGCTGTGTCACACAGGTAATACTGATGCCATCTGTCATCCTCCTTTCAAGTGCTGCCTTCTTTTTCCTGGCTATATCTGAATTAGATGTCCTGTTTTGGACCTCTGAACTGACATGAGAATAAGAGTATGGTTTGAATGACAGTGCAATCATGGATCTCGATAATTCAAGTCTCCAAGCACCACATATCAACAGACAATCTGGAGTACACACGTTTGACAGGTTGAAACCCCAGCCAAAGTTCTTGTCTGGCCACCCAAAGCACTCAACTCACCAGCCAGCGCCCGTTATTTGAGGGATGGTAAAAAGAGGCAATGCTATTGAACAAGCCAGACAAGTGCTGCTGCACCAGCTTACTTGGTCCACCCTGAAACAAATAAACCACAGAATTTCATCACACAGACCAAGATAAAATGAACAGGTAACGGCAACACGAGGCACAAGAGTGTTCCCCCCACAGCAAGACCTCAAAGCAGCAAATCACATCCCACCCTCAGCTCAGCACTAAGAGCAAGTTCTCTCCATCCCATCTGCCAAGGTTCACACTAAAACAGGTGCCTGTTCCTTTCCCAAATGCCACAGGCAGCAGCTGTGCAACAAATCTTTCCAATCCCCTTCCACACTCACAGTGGCACGACAGACTTGACAATGTAATTTGGGCAAAAATGCCCAAAAATACACTTCTGCAGTGAGCTCAGCAGAAAAAATATTCATCTTAAATACATATTTAAAGTTTTGCATTAGTTTTTGTTTCATTTTATGAAGCAGTTACTCACCATCATGGCTGTGATCCACATGACTGCATGTCCTACATCGTAAGCATTTGTTAAGAATCTTGGAACAACCACCTGATTGCTTCCCACTGGCAGATTTAAGCTCCTCAAAATCCTAGTAAAAATCTGACAAGGAGAAAAACAAATATTGGCATTAATTAATTTTCTAATCAAAAGGTGTTTTCAAAAACCAAATCCACCCAGCAAGATAAGTAAGGCATGTCATGAACTGAGCACTGTTACCTTTGGTACATATGGATCCCAGTCTATGTACCCAATGTTGTCAGTGGCCAAGCGAGCAAAAAGATTGACTAGGTGCTGAAAATAACCAGAAAAAAAGGGAATATTCATTAGGATATATTGAGAATAAAAGATGCAAAGCCCTCCAGCTATCTCACATACACAAGATTGAAGTTACCCGTGGCATTAAAGCACTTGGGAAGGGAGATTTCACTCCATCAGAAGCACCAAGACGTGTTGCTCTGGCCTAAAATAGCATCTCTATACAGAAAATTCCACCAACTCATCCATCTAGCTTTTCCCAATATTTAGCTATTTAGGACAATTAGTTCCTGCAGGATCCATCCTACTCAGTGTGTGCTGCTGGCTGTCACATTTGTGTGCTTTGGTTTAAACACATCAGTGGCTTCTAAAGGTCACAGGCATCAGCTGTCAGCTGGGAGGGTACTCTGTGACTGCCCATGAAGAATTAGACACTCCATCACCAGAAGACAGCCCCAAGAGTCCAAAAGGGTGGAAGATGTCCTCAGGAAAGAGAGTTATCAGGACTGAACCAAGAAAAAGGAGATGAAGTCTCACTCTTGCATCCTGATGGTGAAAAGCACATCACCCACCAACTCTGCTTTTAGGAGCTTCTCCAAATCAGGAAATACCTGCCAGGCTCTCGATGCTTCTATCAGTATTTTGAAGCAATGACAGAGCCAAAAGGAAGGGCCTTAAATAATCCTGCCTAATTCTGAGACAGAAAGCCCAGAGGAACAGGTCACCTCTCGGGCTGAAGGGCATGACAGCTTTGGAAAACCCTTAAGTTCAATTCAGGACATGAGACACAGCCTGAAGACAAGGGTTACAGTTTCCTGAATGACCTGCCTTTTTCACTGGATACGAGGAAATACCCACTGAAAAAAATCCTTACTATGCAGATGAGGAATTGATTCCATAGCTCCCCTTCAAACAGCAAGTCTAATTCCTGCCAAAGCAAGCTGAGGAAAAGCTTGCAGCATACAGAGGCTTAAATTGGATTGCAGAGTCAGAACCCATGTGTCTAATTATCTGCATCCTAGCCTGATGGAATGAACCTGACTTTAGGACGTGGACACAACAGCAAAGCAAACAAGAAGTGAAAGCTTTGGGGAGAAAAGCAAGCAAACTGTCAGAATACAGTGCAAGAGGGAAAAAATATCAGAGATAACTTGTGAAAGAGTGCTGATGATTATTTGTTACACTGTTTGACAGAAACAAACTAAATCATGATATTCAAGTGCAGGCTGTCACAGTTCTGTCAGAAGGAATAGACAGAATTATGATTTTTTTTGGAGGGAAAAGCCATCAGAAAGATGCAAAAGTGAACACAGAATCTCAAAACCAATTTTGGCATCACCGGTGTTTGAAACTGGACAACTGCCAAGTGCTGGGCCCAAGGCTGCCTCCCTGGATTTGTGATGGAAGGCAGGAAGACCTATGGAATGTGTGACAACGGGGGTTTGGAAATCAGCTTTCCCCTCAGACACGAAGTTCTCCTTGTGTATCCAGGCAGGAGATTAGTAAAAGAAGCCAGATGGCCAATGAGCTTATGTTCATACTGAGTAGGGAAAAAAACCTGGGGATAGGCCAAGTTTCACTGCAGCAAAGTCAAGGCACAGCTCAGCTGACACCAACAGCACCTGGGCTGCTGCTGGGGCTGCCTCCAGAGGGAGGTTTTCCTTTCCCAGCTTTGGATCTCCTCACGAGGCACACAGGTACATGGCAGACTATTTTCCTTGAACAATGCAGCCCAAGGGAATTTTTGGCCAAGGCGACTACAGGTTCTTTACTGTACCTCAAAGATGACAGCAGCTCACTGCAGTGAAGGCAAAACATCACCATTCAAAATCAGGCACCATCCAACATGTGTTAAAAGACAGGACAGAAGTGTAACTTCTAGAAATCACAGCTGCACTTTGCATAATTCTCAGTAGTAGCAGGCAGTCTGGAAAATGCCAGCATTCCCAAGGCTGGAATGAAAAGCTGCCTGAGCTGGCCATTGCACAATGTTCAGCAAGCACAACTGCAGTCTCATTTATTCAGACAGTAATTGCTTGCTGACAATAATGAAATTATTGTCTCTGCTTTCTTGTACTAGTTAAAGCAGAAGGGAAAAAATCCATTATATCACTGTTTGGCTTCAACTCCTTGCAAGCACATTGTAGGAATATTTAAATGAGGATTTCTTCTAGGGTAAGTCAAAAGCAAATACTTACCCCTTCCCACTGGGGAAGATTTTGAACTGACACCCAAAGGCCTATAAATTCATCAAACCAAAGCCTGAAAGAAAACAGAAGTAAAATAATGTTAACATTGAAAAAAAAGCTCCCTCACTGAATATTTATCCTTCAGTTTGCCAAGTGGCTGCAGGAATTCACCTGTCCCTCAATTCATTCAGCAAGAACAGGGATCAACATGGACATGCTTTTATCAATTTGCCTCCCACAGCAAATTCCTAAATCTGACTTTCAGTCCTTGCTTTTTTTCTTTATTTCTCCTCTGACTCTTTTTTGATCTCCCTTTCACACAAGTGTCTTCCAGGAGTTTCCTTATCTACCTCAGCTTTGCCATCCCACCACAGGTAAACCACATGAAAACAGATCACACTTCGTTTCCTTCTGCCTTGCACAATGAGATTTGGCTCTCTTGATCAGTGGTCAAGAGTGTCATTAGCTCCTACTCTGAATTCACCTGAGGCCAAGGATGCAAACCCTCCACACCAGTCCCTGCCTTAAATTCACCTTTACAAACTACATTTAATTCAATTTAGTTTGATTTGTTGCGTGCTTTACTCAGTAGGGAAGAGGGACTAAGATTCCTGCAGGTTACTTTTACAACAGAAGCAGGTTGCCAGTGTTTCTGTCTTGAACTCCTGCCAAAAATGCTGCTGGAAAGCCACCACTGACTTCAAATCATCCTGTAAAAGAAGATTCCTTGCATTTGGAGCAGAGCACTCTGCAGTGACACCTACTTGAAACCCTTGTGGTGAAGTTCAGGGGGAAGGGTGGTGGGGAGGAAGAGCTCAAAGTAGGTAATGGCCTTCTGCATGGTCACATCAAAGGGACACATCAAAGGCCTCCACTCATCCAGCATTTCCTCAGTGGCATCTTCTGGGAAATACCTGAAAACAAGGAAACCATTGAATATACACTGACCTGGCTTTAAAGTTTGGCCCTTTTTTTAAGCATATTGAAAATGAGCTATTAATTTGTCATAAATGCTAGTTTTAGAGCAAAACTGTGTGCCCAGGGGCAACAGGCAGGCAGCCCACAACTCCAAACACCGTCACAAAACAGAGGTAAATCAAGGACACCGTGGTGCATCATTTTAAGACCACCAATTAAAAAGATTCTTGTCTTGTTGAACCACAGACGAATCTGTACAATGCAAAACCATTTCACTGTGAAAGCTGGTCCAAATCAAACAACTATTACTCACTTTGGATGCAATATAAAAAAAAATACCACTTCAGGCACAAGGATCATTTATAGAAACATTACAGGAACGCTGGTGATTTAATTTCTTTTAAAACACCCTAAGTATGCATGCAATGCAGTATTTAAAATGCATATTAGATACATTTTTTTATATAACAGAATTATTGCAACCAAGGCTGTTAAAAATGAAAAATAAAACCCAGAAAAGTCTCTACACCCCACCCCAAACTTTTAAACATCAGCCAAGCAATGACAGGTAGAGTGGGGTCTTTTAAACACTTTTCCCCTCCCTTCCCAAATTAATATTAAAGATACTAAAAAAACATGAAACAAACACTTACGGTCTGCAGCTCTTCACAAGTGTTTTCAGAACACTTTCTACAGAACTGAAATGAGAAAAGGAAATGTTAGGAATAAATATATTACTAAATTTCAGAGACAGCATAAAATAAACAGCCATTTGCTGACCTTTCCCTCCAGAGCTTAAGATAATGTTGATGCAATTAGATGTCTTCTGTGAACATGCATTAGCTAATTGCCTTCTCCACAGACCTAATTGTAACAATTAAAATGGCTCTGCTCAAGTCCTGGTTCTATTTTTCATATACCACTCTGGTATTTCCTGCATTTAAGTGAAGAATTATCATTTCATGGAAGTGACATCCTGCATTTTATCCACAAACAACCAGCAAAGTGACTTCTGGGGGTCATGAAAACACACAGAAAAATGGGTTTGTGGACTTCATGAATATTTGTAAGACAAATAAAGGCAACTTGTTGTTTTTAAGCTCCAAACACCATATTCGTCCTTTTCAATGTGGTTTCAGGTTTTGTCCAGTGGTTGTAAGTTGAAATGAATTATCTGCAAATCAAGGGTTGTTTCATTAGAGTCCATCCCAAGTAACAGCTGATTTAAAAAGTGATTTCATCCACAGCAAGAACACTTATTTGAGAAATGATTTCAACACCTATTGTCACAGGATGCCATCAAATCACTTTAAAAAGACAATCTCAGAATAAACTCAAAAGAATAAAAGGGAGGGGGAGCAGGGAGTGATCAACCAACGCAAGCACAAAGGTAGTAAATTGTCACGTTCTTCAAACCTTCCATTTATTACACAACCACCTCAAGACTAACTTGCACTTTTACCCAAAAACATTCCCTGAACGAAAATAAAAAAAAGTTCTGGTAGAACAAATTCCTTCATCTTTTAGATATGCTTTCTGCAGAAATAGAAATATTGCGCCCTTTCATTCATCATCCCAAACTAACATTAAGAAACGCTTTTTTGCTCAGAAAAAGATGATGCAAATGTATCATCTTTAGAATTTTACTAAGATCAGTTGATTTTGAGACACACAAATACTGAATGTGTACTATTGTCTCTCCAGTCCTACACAAAATAAACTGATCCCATACAGCCAGGAGAAATAAAAAATGGATAAATCACTAATTCCCTTCAACACTCAAAGCAAGCCAGCAAAAGCCCACCCAGCCCTCGGAGCACTATTTCAGTCAAGCAGTGCTCTAGAAGATGCAAAATTATGTATATTTTATGCAATAGTGACAAAGGTAACTCAGGACCTCTCCCAGACAGAAAATTTTGAGCTGACTGACTCTAATATTTGGAGAGAAAGGGCCAACCAGTCATTAAAAATAAAATCGAACTCTGCAGAAAGCACAGGAAGATCCTAGGTTCAAGTGAATATTGTCCTTGAAGGAGTTAGAAGAAAGATAACAGTTGTTCCAAGAGCAGATAAATAAAGCATGAACCGGCACATTCCTTGAGAGCATTAAAAATTCACATGATAAATGTTTGTGTGACAAAAACAAACAAGCCCTCCCCAGACTATCACTTCACTCAAGTCAGCTCTCACTAAGGAAAACCTGAAGGACAGGAATTTTAACAAATATTGAGATCAGAGATCAACAGATTTTTAAAATTAACAAGTTTTCAGTCAGATCTCAGCAAAGGAGAAAGACTGGGATGTTCCCTCCTCTCTTCTGATCACAAATTTAGGAAGCCAGAAAACAAAAAACAACAGCAAGACAATTTTGTATCCATGGGACTTCCACCCAAGAGAATGTTCCAGTACGGCCCAGCTACAGAAGACATCCTGGAATATTCCCACTAGGTGACTGTTAGGACAGGACAGGACATTGCAGCCAGGAAGATACATTAAAGAACACCTAATACTTTTCAGCCCTATCACTGTTATCTTTTTTGGCACTACAGGACTATTTTCCTCTTTTGGAAAGGGTATGATGATACTGATTTGCAAATCGGGGTTTTTTTCCCTGCATTTACAAAGAGAAGCATGTTTCAGTTAAAATGATTGACATATAAACTGACAGAGCTGACTACTACATTTTCAAAAAGCAGTAATAGACAAATTTCAGTTTTTCAGAAGTTGAGACCTGAAGGGAAATTCTAGTCCTGAAGTGGACACTCCATCACAGAACTTAAACTAAGACAATGGAAAGAGCAACCCGCTACAGTTTCACGAATTATTTTAGTCATCTCCTAACTACAGTGAGCCATCTCTCACTGGATTAGTACAACTAAGCCCTTGTTTCTAAAAAAAACCCAAACAAAGCAACCCCCACTGCAATCCCACTGCCACTTCCACCAGTCTTCTGCATTTATCATACACCACAACTCCTGATACCGTTTCCCTGCAAAAATTCCCAGTGAACTCGACACAGAAGCTCTTCACAGCCCCAAGGTTGTTGCTGGGTGGATTTTCCAGAAGCCATTACCTCACTGCTAAAGCACTTTCCATGATTTCATCGGATTTAAGAGGAAGGTACCTTCACTCTGTAACACGCTCCTGCACCAATGGTGATTTTATCCATAACCACACACAACAATTGCTCCAATGGAAAATTTACCTCTCATTTAAACCCCTGAAATGCATTTGCTGGTTAAATTAGTTAGAACAGAGCCCTGGAGAGCCACTCCACACACACTGCCTGAGTCCCCAATTAGCAGAGGTTTACATCCAGTGCAACATTCTCATAACCAGTGGTGTCAGGTTAACATTGGGCTTCCAAATACAACTATTTATGCAGAGAATTCCACCTGTGTGACAGTGTTACAGTCCAACAGAACATGCAGAAGGGACATTGGCCAGAGTTNAAAATGAAAAGGGGAAATTGGCCAAAACACCAAAAAAAAAAAAAAAAAAAAAAATCATTCTTACCACCTATGTAATACATTAAGCACAAATGTTTTAGGTGAAGACCAGCCTGGTCGATATGAACTGAATGTAAACAAAAATAAAACTCAATTAAAACAGGAGATAAATTAAATGGCTACAAATCAGCTTGTAAAACCTTGACTTCCACAAAAAAGATAACCCAAAAAAAAAAAAAAAGATGAGCACTGTATGAGACGGAATCACACTGCATGGAGTGTCTGACATAGAATAAAGTTAATAAAAGCTGAATGCTTCAGTCAGACCAGCACAACTGAGATTTTCCTCCCTGCTTAACCTCCTTTATCCCCCTGGAAAAGTTCCCTCCCCACCACACAGTAAATGAGAAGTTCCTCAACACCACCCCCCAGAGCAAGGTGTGCAGGTGCAAAAATAAAACATAAAATCAAAATAAATTACGGAAGGCTCTGCTCTTTCACATTTTACCTACAATTACCAAAATAATTCAATTTAGCAAACTGATTTTTTTCAGCTACACAGCCACAAGAGAAATTCAGCCTGAAATGCTCCATATATTTCCCGTTCATGTCCCTTATCAGCAATAGGATCTTCCCCTCAGGAATCAGTGGCAGTGCTTCAGTATCATTCAGAAAATTATTTTTTAAAAGCAAACAAAGCATTTTCACCTGCATTTCTTGACATAAAGTTTCGATTCAACCAAAGATAATGTGCTTATCCATGTGCTATCTTTTATAATCTGTAATTTACAGAGTAGGACCTTCTCTAACTGGGTTAATTATGAAAATTTTAAGTCTGGAAATTTGACAGATGGAGAGGGATTGACAGTGCAGAGAAAGCAAAGAAAACAAGTTTTCATTTTTAAAATCAGTAGCACATGTCTAAAATTCTTAACTGGAGAAAAAAAATGATTTCTCCCTATCATGGCATCACTTTGAGTAAATACACATATTTCCTATAGCAGATATCTCATTTTTCTTGGAGTGCTGATTTACACCTACCTGGATTCCAGATCCAGAGAAGGGTTGCAGTACAAATAATGACAGTACTGTTTATATCTTTTTTCCCCCCAGTTTTACTGTGTTATAGAACAGAACAGCACACACTTAACTTAATATCTGTGCTGGTTTTCGCTGGGGTAAGTTAATTTTCTTCACATTATTACCCATCTTTAGCTCAACCCACAAGTTTTCTCACTTTTACCCTTCCAGTTCTCTCCCCAAACCCACCAGGAAGGGCAGCAAGTGAGGCTTAGTTGCCAGCTGGGGTTAAACCACAACAATATTGTTAAATATTTCATATTAAATTTATTTAAACTGTGGGTTATCACCCTAAAATAAGTTAAGCAAGACCTCTGTTGCAGGGTATTTAAAAATTAATCACATTCATAAAGAAAGAAACAGCATGACAAACACAAGCCACTGGCAGAAGGAGATACATGATTCAGTGCAGCCCTGCATGCAGTTATTGAAAGGTGCCTCTGAAAATAGGAACAGAGTGTTTATCTGTATCCCATGTATCAAATTCCAGATATTAAGAGCACATTACAAAGTACTTTAAAGCAGGTACTTATAACCTATCAAATGTTTTAAAATGCAAACTTACTTGGGAAACCAATTTAATCCCAGATGTTCTGTTTTGGAGTATAATATTCTTTCCAACATTTCATAGAGTGGTCGCCATGGTAACTCTAAATCATCCCTGGAAAGCAGTTCTTTCTTCCTAACAGGAAACAAAACACCAAGCACTTCAGGATTCGACACTGACACGGACATGCTGCCTGTGGGAATACCCCCATCCCTGCTCCCAATCTGGCACAAACTGCAGGAAGGCTGGGCAGGATCAGGTTGGCCACTGGCAGCGTTCAGCACAAGTGACGCTGTCAAGACTTTTCCTGACTAAGTGAAATAAACATTATCGAGTCGAGAGCCAGTTTTCACCTTCTCCCTAGCTGAGATTCAGCCTTAATTCTTGGCTCTCTGAGCTGTTTGGTTTTCCTGATAGGGGGAAAACTGGCATTCTTCCACTTCCAGTCCCACTCCTAAATCTTTGAAAGGTGTTTGCACAAGAGAACCCTTTAACCACCAGCACTGTACAGGGCAGATAAGTGAGGTAACCTGTAAGAACTCTGCTACATGAAAGGTACAACATTGAGCAAGAGATCAGCTGTTCTGAGACAGAAGTTTCCACAGTCAGCAGAAATCTGTACTCACTTTAACAGGTTGATCAGCAGGCGTGCAAATCCTTGCATCATGCTGATCTCCAGCTTTGGAATTGTCACCAACTCATACAACAGTTTGATAAACAGCACGTGATCCTCTCTGCTGAATTTTCTCCCATATAGTCGGATGTATCTGCAAACCAAACACAAGGGGAGTCAGTAATATTTTTAAACATCCCATTTTATCCAAGACCAGAGCCAGAAGTCCTTTGATTTGCTATTTAGTGAAGAAAACCTAAAACTTGGTTCTCAAATCCAACAATGAAGAACCTGAAGACACACAAGGGAAGATTTACAACAGCAATTATAGGGAGAAAAAGAACGACCAAATAAAGTTTATAGCCCTCTAAGATTCTACAAATACTGTAACCTCATGGACAGGACACAAACCAGAAGCTTAAAAAACAACCCAAAAAGTATCAAATCAAGCCCAAATCCAACAGCTTCCAGTAAGGCTGAACAATTGATTTAGACACTGAGCTTTGCTGCTGATGTGTCCCACTATCTTCAGCAAGGGTAGATCCACCAGACTCAATCCAGAAGAAGTGTTTGCTGGTTCTAATTGAGATTGAAAAAAATAAACATGTTTAAAGTCTTGAAAGATATTCTGCACCAGCAAAACCTATATAAGGTGCTAGCAGAGCATGTTAGGTGTGGCACAACTGTAAATTACTGTTCACTGGGAGACAACTTCCCTTTTTATTACTGCTCTGACTATTCTTACAGATTCACAAGAAAGCTGCTTTCCACTTCCCTTTTCCTGTTAAATTCAAGGAGGGATGTTTACATTTGATGGGCAGTGTTTTCACTAATGTTCATTTTAACATGTTGTACTTGTTTTAAACACAGAAGGAAACAAACAAAATACAGGATAACCCACTTTTCCACCACAGGAACCTAAATAATCTGGATTGGCCAGAGACACTACCTACCTACAGAATTACACCACCAAGAGCTGAACACCTACACTTTTCACATGCCTAAAAAAAGACATGCAAAAAGAATCCTCAGGGAAAGAAAAAGGGGTGAAACATATATGATTAGAAAAAAAGAAACTGCAGAAGCCTGGAAAATAAGTTTTAACTACAAAGAAACACAGAGATACTGTTTATCTGCCAGCATTGCTATATATAACTGAAAATAAAATGTTTGGCTGGTACTCCTTCGTGACATTTGCTAACAACAGCTCTGCTACACAAAATGCTGTTTAATTAAGAAAGAAGGAGTAAAGTACACAGAAACGTGCTGAACACAAAGATGTCACTATGCCCAAGCAGCAGGACTTGATGCCAAATTGCTCCCATATTTTACAGCTTCTTTATGTAGGAGGGAGGCAGAGTTGAAAGGGGTCAATTATTTGTATTAATCCAGCTGAGCATTAAGGCAGTGGCAGAAGAGAAATGCTTCTAGAAAGGGGTGCTCAGCCTTTTCCTCAAGATTAAGCAAGTAAAAACTATCAGAGGGGAACTGCAATACTTTCAGAACATCCCCTCAGAAGGGATGAAATATCACCATTATTAAATAAAAGAATATAGGCAGAACTTATCAACCCTGAAGTGTGTCCGGGGCTAATCAGACAGATAACATACATCATAGAAATGGTGGCTCTTCAGGATAACTGGGTCATTGGGGGGAAAAGTAATTCTAGAAGTAAATTTGTTCAAAATAAAAAATAAGACTTCTGAAAGTAGATAATACTACATTGAGATGACATCTGAAATCTTAATTCCATTATCTTTTTGATTCCTTTGAGGTTTTTGAGTTCTTATCCTGCAAAAAGGATAAATTAATTGATATTCATTGTGCTAGTCCCTTGGGTTCAGGTGCCTGGAAAAAAAAAAAAAACAAAACCAAAAAAACAACAACCCACACAACCTAAAAAACATGATTAGAAAGTGAAAATTCTGTTTCCAACTCCAGCCTTTCTGTACAGAGTACACGGTCTCTGGAGATTATAGAAAAAAACCCCAAAAACGATAAAGCCAATTCCCCAATCTCGGAGTGTTGGGTATCCAATCTCTCTCTCCACAAGTACAATAGGCCTATTTTTAGGAAGTGTACTATCATATCATGTGGCCATCCTAAACTGCCCTAGAAAGTTGGCTGCTCTGCTACAGTTAAAAATTACCTCTCCTCCAGAAGCTGAACAGCACACCCTCCTAAATTCCTGCCTCTCCATTTGCATTTCCTAACACACAGGACAGGATCACGACTGGTTTAAAGCTCAGTTTTTGACAAATGATGTGAAAAACAATGAATCATGCTCAGCAGGACTGCTTAAATCACGTGTACGTGTACACAGCACACGCATCCCTCACGCAGCCAAAGAAAGCTTCTATTTCCCTGATAAAGAGAGAAAGATGTCAAACAATACTTTCAGGCAATAGTGATTAAAATACTTGGCAGAGTCCCATGGAGACATTTCCATCCTCACTGTAACTTTGTGTCCTGTCATTCTCCTTCCAAACAGTTGAGCTGCATTTTTTCCACACCTTACAGCAAGACAGCTGAATGCCGTTTTAGAAGTTTACACCTGACAAGCACATAAAATAATATTGTCAGGGACAGCAACCGAGTCCGTCAGCCTCACACACCCCTGACTGCTGGAGCAGAAAGCACAGAAAGGCATTTGTGTGTTTGCCTGGCTGCAGAGTTAACTCCATGTACAGTAACCATGAAATGTCCATATTATATTAATAAGCTCATTTATTGACTATGTTTAGGTTGGTTTTTTTTAATTTTCAGAATAATCTATAAAATATGAAAGAGGGAGAAGATGAGACAGCAGCTACTGCTGACCTAGAGACCATAAAAGATTATGGAGCAAGGCCAGTTAAGCAAATTATTTTGATGCAACCTGCTTTTCCCACACACACTGTGGCAAGCCAAGATTCACCCTTCTGCTTTCACAACTCAGTTTGTATTTTACAAGCTTTTACCAGCCACAGTGGGAGGAATCTTGAAGCAATTATTACAGATTTAACTGCCAGCCTTTGGTGCAAGTTTTACTGGCTTCAGAAACCTCATCAAATCACAAGTTACTCGTCGCAGGAAAGAAAGTTCTCTCACCACACTCCACACACACATCCCAAAAGAACCAGTTGTCACCACTGAAAATGACCCATAAAAGAATTATGCAAATCAGCTTATAGACATTATGTCTGATAAACTCCTATTCTGCCTCTTTTCCATCCCCCCTCCCTACTCAGTTCCTGACATCAGACAGCTGAAACAGCTGGTCTGAAGATAAATATGTGCAAGTCATGGTTCCAGCTGTGGGGGGTATAAAAAATACACGATTCAGCTGTCACTACGAAAGAGTACTCTAATTTTTAATTCAAAAAAAGATGTGAGTTTCACTTCCATTCCCTCCTGCAGCACAGAGTTGTATGAAGCTGGGGAGGTGTAACTATGCAGGTGTATCATTTGCATGCCACTGTTTGCTTTGCTCATTCATATGTACACATATCCCAGTTTGTATTAACATTTGTATCTGTACAATAAATAAAGGCATAAATTATTTCACAGAACATTGCGAGAATTCCAGCCTTTGCAATTCAGACACTGGTAACAAATCTGAGCAGCCATCATACCATTATGAAGATTCTGAGCACTTTCTTTTTCATCCATTAATTATACCTTTTTCCAGAAGGGAAAACGGTAGCAAGCTCATTTGGAGATGAATCCCTGACTATCAAGGGGCAGCAGAAATTGGATTCTATCGTCATAAACACCACAGAGTTGGAAGTGTTTAATCTATGTCTAAACTTTCACTAATGTATTTCATAGAATGATAGAACGGTTTGGGTTGGAAGGGACCTTTGAAGCCCATCCAGTTCCACCCCCTGCCATGGGCACCTTCCACTATCCCAGGTTGCTCCAAGTCCCGTCCAACCTGGCCTTGGACACTCCCAGGGATGGGGCAGCCACAGCTTCCCTATGCTAGGGCCTCCCCACCCTCACAGGGAAGACTTCCTTCCCAATATCCCATCTAACCCTGCCCTCCAGCCGTTTGAAGCCATTCCCCCTTATCCTGGCACTCCAGGCTCTCACAAACAGCCCCTCTCCATCTTTCTGTCTGTTCCCTTCAGGTACTGGAAGGGCACGATTAGGTGGCCCCAGGTTTTCCCTTTCTGAGGCTGAACAATCCCGATTCTCTCAGCCTTTTATCCCTAGAAGTACTTTGTCAAGTCAAACCAAGCAGCAACGCATCTCTCACATTAACTACACCAGCTTATTTTTTACATCAAGCCCACTGTTTCCTTCCCTGCCCACACCAAACACACTCAGAGCCTCCCCGTACCTAAAATGCCACAAAGAAAATCGTGGTACTAACAGCCATCAGACAAGCTGCAAACGCTCACAATGAATTCAACCTTCAAAGAGTAGGTGGAAAACCACAAATTGGAGCCTGCTGACCTTTCTGTGATTCATAAAGCAGCACAGCAGTTCTTCCCAACAGGCCAAATTCACTGCCCTGGAGCCTGAAGCGGTAACAGCAATTGCCATTTACAGAGTGAGCAACAGGGTGATTCTCAGGCACACTTTGAAAGAATTTCTGTGCCTATTCAGCCTATTTAGCTCCAGCTCATCTTTCTCACTGGAGGGACTCCTAAGTTTATTTCAACTCGATGGGAATAGGAAGTTCCACCACAGGTACAGGCAACAGGTACCACAGAAACCAGTATGAGTTGGCAGACTGCAGGGGGGGCAGGAAGGGAAGCAGTGTTGAACTGGTTCCAAGGAGGTTCAAACTGTCACATAACACAAACATGTGAGTCATTTTGCAACCACCACTGTAATTCTATCTAAGACTGCCTCTTGGGAAACAGAAAGTCGCTTATATTCCAACACAGTTGTATCTAACTGGCTTTGGCTGACAAAGGTATATTAAATTTTCAATTAATAGTTAAAAAAAAAGGACTTATGTAAGGAGGGAAGTTGTAAGCGAGCATTTCGAAACGGTTCAAAACACACGTACTTCGTTGTTTCTGGCACACAGGATAGTTAGTTTGTGAAGGCACACATAGCATTCAGCAACAAATATGATAAACATCCACCAAATTTACTGATTGAAGCTACAGGACTCACTGTCATATGGTTCCACACCCAGTGCCAGTGTCCCGAATAAAACAGGGTCAAGTGTACTTTGTAAAATTTACCAGAAGAAACCTATGTAGTACTCGGTGCTATCTATGAAGCCACCGTGAGTTTATCTGTATAAAAACCACCGTGCCAGCACACACAGGACGGCCAACATCAGTACAAACTACCCCACGCCAGACAACAGCCAAGATATCAAGGGCACCAGTGGTATTTACACAGCATTAAGCCAGAATTTAATCCTGCCAGCACTGACCCAACAAATCGCTTGTCTTGAGAAAGATTTCGTATCCCTATAGCAGAAGTTACGCGGAGATTGTATCAACCACAACTTGCTTAAGAAGGGGAAAGGTGAAACAGGTGGCCAAGCAGGAATTAAAAAATATACACGTCTTAAAAATAAAAGCACGAGTTAAACGCACAAGCGCTTAACTCGTAGAATTCCTAAGTTTCAGAGGCGGCAGGCGAGCTCCTGCGGCCGGAGCCACCTTTGTCCCCGTTTGCGACGTGGAAGCGCTGGCCTTGTGCGAGGCGGGGACGGGACAGCGCCCGGGAGCCCCGGCCGGGCCGGGCGCCGGCGGTTCCGTTATGCGGGAGGCGCTCCCGGCGGGCAGGGCACGGCTCGGCCAGCCAAGGCACGGCAAGGGAAGCGAAGGGACGGGACTGACGCGCCGCTCGCAGCCCGAGGCCCCCGTTCCCCGTCCCGCCCCGGCACTCACGTCGAGAGCTTCCTGGTCCAGAAGAGCCCGCCGGGCCAGAGCTCCTGCAGCTGCACGGCGCGGGCTAGGTTGCCCTTGATGTGCGCCAGGAAGCGGGCGGCCTCTGCCTCCAGGCGCTCGCCGTAGGGCAGCAGCTTGTTGTAGACGATCTCCTTCTGCGGCGGCCGGGCCATGTCGGCGCTGCCCGGGGAGGGCCGGTGACCGCGGCCGCCGCGCCCCGCCCGCCCCGCTCGGCTCTGCGCCGCTCACTTCCGGCGGAAGGCGGGCCCGGGGCGGCTCCGGCCGCTCCGCGGGCACCGGGCCGGGGATGCGGGGCCTCGGCGCTGTCCCTGCGGGTCCCCTCGGGCACCGCCGCGGGGAGGGGGCGGAAAGGCCGCGGCGCCCCCCCGAGTTCAGGGTTGGCGCTCTGAGGCTTTGCGGTTTGTTAAAAAGCCCTTCTCCCGAAGCTGCCGCCACCTGGACGCCTAACTCGGAGGGAAAGCATTCACCCTCCGGCTGCTCTCATCGGGAGAGAATCGAGCTTTGGTCCTCGCTCACTCGGTGTGAGGTGCGGATGGGACGGGTGCTGGAGGTAACGGGGCAGTCCCCGTCCTAGAGAGGTGCAGGGACAGACGGACACTCAGTGCCGTGGTCGGGCTAACACGGAGGTGTCGGGCCATAGGCTGCACTCGGTGATCATCTCCGAGCTCTTTGCCAGCCTAATTGATTCGATGGTGCTGTAATTAGCCCCGGAGTTTGATAGCAGATTGCCCGGCTGCCTAAGAGGCTTATTTGAAATAATAACGCTAGTCAGGAGCGCAGAGCTCGCCCGCGGGCCGTGGGTGTGGGATAAACTGCTGAGGGATATGTGATAACAGCACTGATAGCTGTTATCTCCAGCTGTCCTAATATAATTGAATTTCCCCTCAAGAATTACATCGCGGCCATACAACAGCTGCAAACTGATTAGATTTAGAGCTACTGACAAGGGCAAATCCTGTTTTCTCATCTTTATGCTCAAACTAGCTCTACTTAAAATTGAAAAAAAAAAAAAAAAAGATGGCTAACTAAATTCTGGAACACGTTAGGGAGAGGAGAAATGCCACAGAAAACCAAAATACAACAGGCAAAGGCATCATGACATCTTCCTGAGGAGTGCACTTATATCATCTACTTTTTTCACCTTCCTAGACCTATATTTTTAATAAAGGAAGCACCAGGATTTTATTTACTGTTCCATTCTCCTGAAATACCCTTCCATTCCTAGAAGATTTTATATCACATGATCTTGTAGGTCACATCTATCAACTTTTACATGATTGCAAAATAGCTAGACTTCACTAAAATTGTTGCCATCTTTCACAGGAACTTTACAGTTGTGTTGCCTCATATCTGCATGAGGCAAAACAATTCATAGATGAATCTCTGCCCTTTCTGGCTTGAACTAAAAATGGAACTTGATCATGGTCAGATTTCTGTGGGGATAAAGTACATCTTGGTTTAGTGTTTTTCTGGTGAAAACAGGAATAAACAATATGAAATGAATAGTTTTATCACCAATTCAGTCAAAGATAATAAATTGGCCCAAAAGTTGTAATAAAAACCCAATATCTATGGTTAGTGAAAAGGATAAGTGAAAATATGCGTGCATTGAAACTGAAAAGTCTAAAATTACTTACTTTCTATCACTTAGAGGCAATTCTTGATATGTAACTGCAATGGTGATTTGTTCAGAAATTTTCAATGTGGGAAAGTGTCAAATTTGAAGCATGCAGAGTTTGTTTGGACTTGTAGGGGAAAAAAATCAAAATTCTAGGCCAATTTTCTGAAATTGGAGTTGGCAGATACATCAGGAGCTTCACAGCTGCGTTCTGTTACTTCATAGCTATGTTATAAAAAATTACTCCTGCCCTTTCTAACCCAAGTTAAAACTGAGCTTTGATTTTTCAGGCATTTTGGAGTATTTGGCATGTGAATGAGCACCTCTGACCTCAGGGAGCCTGTTTTGCCTGAGCCAACAAGCTGCCTTCTCAGCTGTGGCCTCAGACACACGAGTGCCTTCCACCAGGATTAAAGAGCTTTTGGGGAAAACCATGCCAAGTTGTGCCATCAGCACCTCTGACAGCCATCCTACTAACTCATTTGATCTCCTCCATTCCTGTTTTCAGAGTCTGAAACAAAGGGAAAGGACATTCCTGCTCCATTCATAATTACAGTAGTAAGCATACCTGTAACACTTGCATTTTGAATGTATTTTCTGCATATTGATTCATTTACTAATTACATTTAGTAATTAGTAAAAAACTAATCCTTTCCCATCCCTGCTATGCCACCATTCTGCTCTTTAAAAGGAGGAAAAAAAAAAAAGATACATTTTGCCAAGTGAGTCAAAAATAAATGTGGTGTTCAAGTTTGCAATATGTTTTGGCTGCAGCAGTGTGTGAGAGCACATTTAGTTCCCGAGTCAGATGATGAAGGACGGGGCTTTCATAACACAAGACCCGTCTGTGCCACTTCACATCAACAGCTTCTTCTTCTCTTATTAAGTAGGAGGCATATGAATTGCCAGCAACCCAAATATGGCAGCCACCTGTTGGTTTTGGCATTGCATCCTGAGAATTGATGAATCTGAGCGGTGTAGTTGTGAAAAAACCACAATCTTCCCATTCATGAGAAACTCTGAGTGCTGACAGTGGCGTGGGTCACGCTGGGGGTTGTTCATGTGTTCCCTCATTGGGGGATGCCCGAAGGCAGCCAGCACCAGCACTGTCACAGAGATTTGGGAATGTTGTCACTCAGCCTTGACCCTGCTTGCTGCTGCCTCAGTTCTCCAGTGACTACTTAGCACAGATGTTTTCTTTAGTGGCCCATATGTCCTTTCCCATCCAAGTTAAAAGTTGGACAATTTTTGAGTGAAAGGCTTTTCTGTGTTTTTCAGTACCTAAGGCCCTTTCAGTACCTGAAGGGAGTCTACAAGAAAAATGGAGAGGGATATTTCACAAGGACCTGGAGGACAAGGGGGAATGGCTTCAAACTGAAAGAGAATAGGTTTACATTAGATATATGCAAGAAATTCTTTCCTGTGAGGGTGCTGAGGCCCTGGGACAGGGAAACTGTGGCTGCCCCATCCCTGGAAGTGTCCAAGGCCAGGCTGGACAGGGCTTGGAGCAACTTGGGATAGTGGAAGGTGTCCCTGCTCATGATGAGCATGTCCTTGCTCAAGAATGAGCTTTAAGGTCCCCTCCAACCCAAACCATTCTATGATTCTATGATTTTACAGTTTGGAAAAGAATAGCCAATCCAACAGGAGCTTCTTATTACCTGTATCATACCCATCCTGGTCTATGACCCCCATATCTCACAAAGCCCCACTACAGGAACAAAGAGGAAGAGCTTGTTTTTTAATGGGGATCCTCAGACTTGCTCTCAGCCCCGTATTTTTGAACTGGTCAGTCATCCAAAGCTGGCACTGAAAGGTCCTAAAGAGGCAACTCAGAAACATCCCTGTCACATAAACTTCTATTTTACAGAGAATTTGTCTACGTGGGGGATGAGGGCAAGAGTAATTACAGCATCTGAATGAGGAACTTAAGTTTCCTGTGTAGTATGGGACAAAAATAGGTTCTTCTAAAGTGTGATTCAGAGGAACTAATTTTAGGTCCCTAAAATAAGGCTGTCTAAATACTCCATGACATGTTCCAAGTCGGATGGGGAGGCGGGTTCAGTGTCACCTACAGCACATACGCTGAATATTGTTCTTTTTCTGCAATGCCAGTTTGGATCTATGTGTTCTAATATAAGTGGAACATTTCTGTTAAGCAGAATTAAGAGGCACTTGTGAAGGGGTTAAAGTGTAATTATGGGCACCTGTATAACTTGTAAATCTTTACTACATAGACAATATGTGCAGCAGTGTTATCCTTCACTTTGCATTCTCAGTGGTTCTGTTTATCAGAGTTAAATCCATCCTCAGTTATATCCATTCACAAGATATTGTTTGGCCTCCACTCTTTTCCAACTGAACTTAGTGGGTCACTGTGCTTACAGTGGAGAGTCTTTGTTTGTACAAAAACAGGACCTCAATTCTCCTTGGTGAAATAATTTATAGCAAAAGTGGTTTTTCCTCTCCACTCCCTGGATTTGTTCTCTTTTGGTGCCTTATTGCCTAAGATTTGGAAAGCATAATTGTCTCAAATCCACAGCAGGGAATCTGCCTTTGACAGGCTGTTTCCTCTACATGTCTGAAACTCCCAAAGATATCCCTGGAAACTATTGTGCCTGTGGGGAGAAAAAGCAATAGACTTCAGCCTCTTTATAAGAGGGTCTTTCCAAATTACTCACAGCTATTTGAAATAAATAATAATTCCTTGGACATGACAGAAATGCAGCCAATTTTGGGGAAAGAGACATTAGACTTTTTTTCTGTTCCTCTTGAGCCATTGAGATGGATTCTTCTGTCTCACTCTCTTGCCAAACAGAAACCAGCCACAGAGGAGCATGTGATGACAGTGAACTTGCAAAGGTCATTCCTAGGGATTCTGGTGTTCTAGGAAATCAGGGAAACACAGTCCTTTTAGCAGACCGCAGTCACTCGCACACAAACTGCTCATTATGGACTTGGGCGTCTCATGCAGCTGCCCTGTGTTTGCCAGAGAGGATTGTGACACACCTTACCCCAAGTGCCTGGGTAGCTGATCATATTTATTGTTTTTAAGAGGCAAATGCATCTGTTGTGGTTTCATCTGCAGTTCTCTGGTTTGTCTATTCCTTGTCAAGATGAAAATTTGGCAATATCTATTTAAAAATAAAAGAAAAAAAGCAATAAGGTCTGTTTTCCCTATCCAGGATAAAGCAAATAGCCAAAAATCATTGCTCAGGTTTTCAGCCTTGTTTCAAGCAGCATTCAGCACAAATAATTGTGTTTATCATGGCCATAGCTCAAGTGGTTGTTCAGGTTTTAATGCTGTGGGTGGATTGTGTGTTCACTGTTTGGACATGTGGATCAGAAGTATTTAAATATTTATGAATTCAGGAGGAGAAGCAAGCTCACTTAAATATTCCCTTAAGCAACCAATTCTTTCTCTCCTGCTAAAGAATTATCTATCCTTTGCTCCTGGCTGCATGGTTTTGTGCATGTGGAATCTGCATGGGAGACTTTTGGGCATGTTTCTAAAGCAGCAGCTTCTCTCACAGGGTGCCAAGGAGACACTCAGCAGATTAACAAACCTTTGGGAGGATCACATGGAACAAAGCTGGAGCTCTCTGGTGTTCATTTGGTCTAACCTGGCATGGTGTTTATGCCTGTGCCCTGGTAACGTGGGATAATAAGTATAATTATGTCAGGGGCATGATTATGGCAGTGCTGGGCCTGCTGACTAACACCAGGATTCAAGGAACTGTAAATTGGTTTATTATTGTCCCAGGTATCCCATTAAGAAGAGTTCAAGGTGAAACAATGTCTGTAAATTAACACTTCCTTACAACTTTGGAAATCTAACTGTCAGAAAGGCCGTTTAGGATAGAAGGAATGTTCCAATTAAAGAGCACAGTAGGCCTGTAAATTCAAGGAAATCCCAGGGAGAGGCAGAAGTTGCTTTTGCCACATTTGTGTATTGCTACTTGGAGGCCAAGCCCAGGGGAAAACCAAGCCTTGCTTAGTACAAATCCAGCAGCTGCCTTTCTGCAGGGCAAAGAACTGAGAACTGGGTGAAAGCGCTCAGGGGGGTTAGAAAATTCAAGTGAGAAACAGAATCTGCCTTGAACAAAAAGAGCAGGAAAAAGACAGCTTGTAATCTCCAGAGAGGGCTCTGCAGGACAATCCGGTGGGCGTTCACTGTGGCTATGATACCACTATCTACAACCCCCATGTGTTTTCTTTTTCAGTAGCACTGCAGTGGATGGATACAGAACCTGATTCATGCTTTCTTGGCTTTGCCAAATGCCTGCTCAAATTCTGTAGCCATGCTCTGAATTAATCTGCTTACCCAAAGGCATGGCTGGAGAAATGGTTGCCCTTGGAGATTCCAGCCCCCTTCATCTGGGAAAGATGGAGCCATCAGCATCTGGAGTGGTATCAGCAGGAGGCTTCGCAGGCTCTGAAATGAGAAGAAACTGGGCCAGAATCACTCTGGTTATCCCCAGATATCCCCAGCAAATTAGCACCTCTGAAAAGCAGGGAGTTTTGAGACTGGAATTTGGGAGCAAAGGGAATTTGGGGAGCTGTCAGGGGTGCCAGAGGTGTTACCAAGTCCAGAGCACCCAAGAGCTGGATGTGCACAGCCCCTCTGCATGACAGCAGCTGCAGCACGCTGAGCACAGTCACAGCCAGCCCTGCCAGCAGCCCAGGGCACCTGACCTGATCCTGCCCTGCACAGAGCCAGGGATGACATCCACCAGCTCTCCCGGGGCTCTTCAGGGAGCAGCTGGTACCAGCAGAGTTACTTTGTTGAGTATCTCCTTCAGGTTCCCTCACCCTGATTTTTTTGAAGTTAGATATTCACTTAGGTAGTTGTATTTTCCCGCTAGATTCCCAGGCTCCATGCCTTTTTCCCTCTGCAGTCCCTGCAAATGTTTATTTTTTCCAGGAAAGGTTTCAATTTCTTTCAGACTGGCCTCGGTCTTTGGTGTGGAAATGTGCAAGAACATTTTCCTGTGACAAGACTAAAACTCAGAACTAAAGATTAAGAACTGGGCGTGCATACAATCTTCCTTCCCCCTGCACACTCTCCATTTTCTTAGTTCACAGGCAGGCATCCTGAGTCACAGGCTATTTCATTCTGTTTAATAGCGCTAAATGGGTTTTTCATCCCCTCATTCATCTGCTTTTTAAGCTCATTATGTTCTGGCATTATGTTCTGCAGCCGTAATTTCTGATTCATGCACGGTGTGAAAAGTTGTTCCCTTTTGACTGTCGTTAACTTTTCATCTGGGAATTTTTTTAGTGCCCTGAGCTCTTCTGTGTGAGAAATAACAAGGCCTTTTTGCTATCTATGACTATACAGACTTGTGTGGTCTACAAAAGTCACACTGATTCTTCCTGTTTTATCAGAACCACTTAAGTTGTTGCTAGGTTGGGTGGGGAAGATGCCCTCAAGGTAGTATAAAAATGGATGGAAGTTTGGGTCTGACAGCATCCCTCCTTTCAAAGGCAAGAGAGCATCTTCCTTAACCCAGATGCTGATTTTCACCAAATTTGTCATAAGTAAGTGTCTTTGAATTATACTTTTGATGAGAGCTGGCCACAGGTTCAAACTTGGAGAATGAAATCCAGAAGTTATCCAATTCCAAGTACTGAAGCAGTAATCAGTTTGGTGAGACTTTCCCTGATGGCACAGGCTGCGCTAACACAGAGCAAGCTTCTGAAATACTCACTGTTTTCTCACTGTTGCTTTTGAGAAGAAATAAAGGTCTAATGCAATTAAGGAGAATGAATCAAATGGTTTCACAGAGCTGCAAAATGTAATGCTGTCAACCCACCTCCCTGAGAAACCATTCCTTTAGCAACCCACACTCTTTTGTGTGTTCTTAGATCTTTTGTAGAGCCCTGAATCCTCCCCAGATCTGACACCATTGTTCTGGCAGCTGTGGGACGGGTGATGCTTAAATTTCCAATGTTTCAATGGGAATAAAAAACTTACCTTGCCTTAAATGACCACATCTCCTACTCCTCCTCCTCAGAATGTGCAAGAAGAGAAAACATAACAGCAGAATCTCAATGTTTTCCTCAAATGTTAATGTGTTTGCCGTGAATGGATATTTCATAAATCAAATGTTGGATCAATCTGCTTTCCTATCAAAACAATTTAAATGTAGGCATTATAGCAGGTGGGTTTGTGCTTGGATTGAGTCATCAAGCCAAGACTGACCTGATCCTTCATGCCAGCACAGGACTGACAGACTTAACCCCAAGTTACACCTGATTCCTGTGCTTTGGGACTGAATAGTTTAACTTTATCCATCACATTTTTGTTTGAGATGGATCCTTTTTTTTGCCATAGGACACATCAGTTCATATGGTCATGTTTTAATTCCCAGCACTTTGTGGTTTAAAAGAACTTTGCCGTGATGATGCAAGTTTCCAAGACTGATTTCATCATAGCAAATATCTATATTTACCCAGTGGTTTAGTTCCTTATTATGATTTCAGATAAAAATTTTACTACTACCAACCAGGAATGATTTACCTGAATATTCTTTTTTAATATGTATCAGTGAAAAAAATTTAAATGCTTAATTTAGACTGAAAAAAAATGGACTTTGTTTTCATGTGGTTTTACTGGTGGAGGTTTAGAGGTTTACTGTCTAACTTAATAAAAGCTCCTTTCAAGGAAACAGTGGATAGGTCTTCATGCCCTACAGAATCAGGATATAACACAAAAATAAAACAAAAAATAACTCAAAATCTATACAATATAATCTAGCCAGAGGAAAATAATAGGCTCACAGTTTTGTATCTGTCACTTGTGTTACCTTATGTAAGCAGTCTGGGATTTTGGAGCACGAGGGACAAATTTAGGCTCCATGCACACAAAGGTTGGCTGCACTCCTGAAATCTGATCTGTGTGGGCGTGACTCGTACCCTGCACAACACTCCCCTTGCTCAAGGGGCTGCTGCACAGGTGGGGGGTTCCTCCCACACGGATCACGTCCCTGGTTTTGGATCCGGGAGTATAAATGGATCAGGAGACAAGTGCTGTAACCAGGTCACCTCCCTGTGCTATGGACACACTGCAGATTCATCTGTAAAGTCATTAATCACTCAACCAACAGAATAAAGCTCTTGAAGAATCCCTTTGTGTTTGTCTTGCCCTTCAGTAATCTTTACTGAGAAAAAGAAGGAAGTTCTAGATAGCCAGTAAAGAGGAAAAACGGGGAGATTAAGCCCTCCAAAAGGCTTCAGTATATCCAGATATTATGTAAATAAGGACTGCAAAAAGACCCAGAAGAAGCTTGTACAGCTTTGAAGTAGAGGTAGCAATCTCATTAATTTTCATTCAGTAATGAAGAGTAAATTTAGGAGAATTTAGGAGAAGAATTTAGAAGAAGAAAATGTTATATGGTAATAAGGAAAAGAGGAAAGCTACTGAAAAAGGGAAGAAGTTTATAATTTTACTTGAAGAAAACAGAAAGGAAGGGCAGCACATTATCTTAAAGGATAGGAAAATGAAATCTGATGTGCATGACACTTTACAGAAGATAAAGGGGGGAAAACTGCTGGAAAGGTCAAACTAAGCTTACATAGCTTCCAACCTTCCCTGATATTCCATGCTCCATAGGTAACAGCAATAACGTGGCAACAGAAGATATAACTTGTTTTATCTGGAGGCTTTGGTGTCCTTTGGGAAACATTCATCAAAATCACCTAGGGACTATATGGAGGTGAATCAGGTCTAGAGTTTGGTTCAGATAAACAGAGCTGCACAGCTAAAGATACATCAAGAAACTCTTATGCTAAAAGGTAGCAGGAGCGAGAAATCTAATCACAGGCAGGGCTGGGGAGGAGCCAGGTTACCTAAAAATGGTGCAGAAAAATAGCAGTGTAGTTACAAGGTGCAGGATGAATCAAGACTGCAAGGTGGGAGTTATCTGCCTGATGGGGATTATCAGGTTCTGTGCCTGATGGGGTATCCATGTGAATGCCAAAGGCAGTCATTCTAGGAGTGGGAAACATCAAGTGTGTGCGGTGGTGTGAGGTGACAGCCACAAGACAAAAAGCAGGAGTAGTGGGCAATGAAAGAAAGAAAGGGTTTAATGGTTTTCCAGCTATTCTGTGCCAGAGATGAACAAACAGCATAGATAATGAAGCTACAACCTACAACCAACCAACCCAAAAGCTTAGTAACTGAGATTCTTTAATCAAATTGCTTTTCACTGACAGAGTCAAGGGCACCAACAGGTCTGACCCTCCCAACCAGCCTCACCTGGGACCCACCCACGCCCCCTCTGCTCTTTGGTGCAGGAGCTCTACTTAAGCTGAGGGCTGAGCAGAGCTCTTCCCCTTAGGCAGGGGTGTGTTCAGTGCTGGATTTATCTCTGTGTTGTAGCTGTGGTCCCAGCCTTCTGCTCCTGGAGGGACTCTGCTGCCTGCCCAGGTACTGTGGGGCTGTCACTGATGTGCCAAGGTTGCTCCTGGCAAAACCACATTTGTGCTGTTCCCTGGTGTTCAGCTGCAAGGGTGCTATTGTTGGGTTTTGGTGTTTTCCAGTAATAGCAGTTTTTATTATGCCCTTTTTTGGTGCCATGGCTAACAACCAGTGTTTTTGGCAACTTTTACTGTGCTTGGTGTGAATACTGGGAGATTTTGAAGGCTTTGTGCCCAGAGGAGGGACAGGGGGCCTGGTGGTGAAATGTGTTATTGTTATTTTCATAACTGGCTGTAGCTTTGGGAAGTGCAGCCAACTGGTTCTCCTTAGGCCAATGCCACCACCCTGGAATAAACAGCTGGAAGTGGGAGGGAAATTCAGAACTTCATGCAGGTTGCCTGCATTTCTTGGTAGTGTGTGCTAAAGCTCTCTTGCTAATTAGTGTGTTTGAGTACCCTTGGTTTTCTAATACTGATTACTTAGGCAACAAAATATTAAATGTTCCCCAGTATCATATTCTGGAGTTGTCTGCTGGTTGTCATGAAATAAGGAGAAAGTTTGACTTTTCCAAGGAAAGATTAGCAAGATGTTATGACAAATAAATGAAATGTCAAGGATTGTAGTGATAGTAAATGTTCTTGTTGCCAGTGCTGAAACCTGCAGGTAGCAAAGTGTCATCAGCACCAGGATAAGCTCTGCTGTCAAGGCTTGTGTGGCTTTCTAGTGTAATAAACTGCTACTGTAAATCTATTTTTTTTACTGGTCTTGCTCTTCACTGCTGCCAGATGGCAGCAAATTACAAAAGATTTTCTGTATTCTGCTCTTCTTTCTGTGAAATCCTCTTTCAAAACAAAATGGTGCTGATTCCACATTAGAAAAATGTATGACCCCTATGAAAAGCAAGGGTTTGGTTTAATGTGTTATATAGGTAAAGCAATTGATGAAGTTTTGTCCACTGTATTCCTATTCCCTGTCATACTAGAAGCTTTTTGTTTCTATGTGAATATTTGTGTTCTGTGCTGAAGTGAGTGGTTATTTCTCTATTTAACGGGTGTGTCTTGGAAAAGTAATTTTATTATTTTTCTCAGACTTTATTTTGAACCTCCCTCTAGTTGTAAGATCCAAACCTGTGAACATCTCAGGTTATGCTGCATTACTGTAGAACACAAAGCTGCATGTGGATGGAAATTGCTTAATGGAGAGTGCAAATAAAATTATTTTGATGTTTATTGTAAAGTTGCTTTAACTTTACTTTTTGGTGGGTGAGAGAAGGCAGAGTTTATCTTCCAACGTTTTCTAAAGCTGTTTTGAATGTAGAATTCTGCCTGAAAAGTTTTAAAAAAAAAAAAAAATAAAGTATGGTGAGGGGAGAGTTACAACTGCA
>VZTJ01003792.1:414713-493626 GCA_013397795.1 Orthonyx spaldingii | reverse complement strand
TTTTTTTTTTTTTTAAATCCTTGTAAATCGTCTTCCGCCTTACCCCTGAGAGCACAAGCTGCTCTGTCCAAAGTAGTTCCCCTTCTCCGTATTTGAGCTCGTGGCTTCTGTTAGCGCGGGTATGTGGGAATGCCCCTCCCGTCCTTCCCATTCACACACTGCAGCGTTTTCGTTAGCACTTAAAATACATGAATGACAGCAATCGTATGGCGGAGGAAAGGCTCAAACGCAAGTTCTGTTCAGTTTCCCTAGTGTTAATTTCACTGACATTTCCATAGTAAAACACCACAAGTGACTTGTACGCGCGTTATTCTCCCTTTATATTAACTGAAATTCCTACAGGTGATATGCTTTCACAGGACTTCAATTTTTTTTTTTCTTCTGTCTTTTAGGTGTTTGTTTCAGGATGGTAAGGCAATACTGAATTTACTATCTATACGGTATAATATTTCCAGTGCTAAAAATACAGCAGCACGTCTGTAGAGTGTAAATATATCCAGCTTGAACTTTGAGTGCTTGGTTGGATGGTTAAGTCCTGTGAGTAGACTTAAAACGGTTTTATATTAAAATGGATTTTAAAAAGCTTACTAATGAGTTGCTTGTGTAGATTGTGGTTTCGATTACTTGTGATATAACAGCCACAAGAATGTTGTAACACCTTAATCTTTAGAAAGATTAAATCTGAAACAAGGTGTTTCGGTTTAATTTTTCAAATGACAACTTAGTACCTGTATTTAAGGAAGGTTACTGTGGACAAATGTGCTGCAAATAAGCACTCTATGTATGGCTCATACTCTAAGCAAGTGACTCCAGCAGCTCTTAACATGGAGCAAGTGGTTTTGCATTCACAGAAACCCAGGAAACAAGAAGACATGATTACAGTAAGAACAGCTTTTTGTCTCAAAATAGTGGCCAGTGCTTAATATTAAACCTGAAAGATTTTATGTATAGTTTGTATGTATTGTGAAATAGTGCCAAGTGGAAATGAATACAGGACTTGCAGTAGAGTTTACCTTGAATTTAGTTATTCTATGAGGAAGAAAGGGTAAATCCGAGCTTGCTGTGCCTTATTTTGAGCTGACCTGGAGCCATGTGAACACACACCTCAGTGCCAGCCCCGAGCTGCTCAGCAGTACAGAGGAAAACGTTTGCAGCTGCATTCCTGTGCTTTTGGGCAAATTACTTAGGGGAAGCTGAATGCCTGAGGATGAGCATCACCCATGGATTTTTATTTTTTAAATGCAGCTCTTACAGCTGTGCAAATGCAAGTGGGGGGGTTAAGCGTTCTGTCCATGGTGTCTGTGCTGGCACTGATTGTCCTCTCTCATTATTTCCCAAATCAGTACACAGAACAGGAAGCCAAGAAATTAGGAGTGGTTGGCTGGGTTAAAAATACCAGCCAAGGAACTGTGACAGGCCAAGTTCAGGGCCCAGAAGAGAAAGTGAATGAAATGTAAGTATTTTTTTCTTCTTAGTCTTATTAAAGTCATTTACAAAAGTGTTTTTAATACAAAGTGACAAGGAGATCTATGTGTTAGTAATGTAGCAGTGTTTTCATTCAGCTTTGGAAGTAAGGAGGTGCTTTATTTAAACTGTAAAGAAGTCTTTGAGCTTGAAAATTTGTGTGTTTTCATTTCTAGTGTCACACAGTTTAACGTATTTCCTTAACATCCTCATTTCTTGTGAAATGAAGAAAAAGCCTTTATTCATGTGACTGAAGATCTGTTTTTTGATTCATCAAAACTTCAGTTGTTAAGAAACAGACTAAAGAACTGTTAAAAATGCTTGAAACAATTTAAAGGAAACTGTGTTTTAATATGAGTTTTTTCCCTAATTTAAAAAACCCCATAATACACAAATACACGTTTTGGCCAAGGCCTGCTGTCTCTGCCATTTGGAAATGAGTTTTGAAGTATTTTGATGTCTTTAAAAGAATGGGTAATAATTTTCATTATGAAATTGCCAATTTCCAGGAGCTTAAAGCTATCACTGAGGAAATGATGCCTGGAAAAAACATAAAGCCCAATTGAGTTGCTTCCAACTATCATTTTTTGCAAGTGTATACAGGGAGATTGTTGAGAGCTTTAAAAAATCCTCCAGGGTTTGTTCTCTCAACAAAGAATGAGGGCAAAACTTTCCTTTTCCAGATGGGAAATTAGCAGTACACGTTCTGCCAACACTTTCCCGTACAGGAATTGCTTCAAAACTGAACTTGAATGAAGAGCAGTTGGCTTTGTGCACAGAAAAGTGTTGCAGATTCAATTTAAATAAATATATCAATTTGTTCTATTTAAATGCAGAGATTTAAGTATAATTTCTGATCACTTTCCTTGGTTTTGTGCTTAACATGAGGTTGCTTATCTTGGGCTGCAAAACATTTACGAAGTCAGAGAAATCTCAGGCTTTTTCTTATATCAAGGTTACGCTTACTTTCTCAAAGAATTTTGTTAATTTCCTCATCTCTCCATGTTTTGTAAATTTCTGTATTGCTGCCATGTTTTTATTTAACTTGGAACATGAAACTGACCACGTGAGAAACCAGGTTTTGTTTTGTATTTGTCCTACTTTTTTGTTTAAAAACACAGATCCAGAGCAAATAAAAAGTTGTTTTCAGTTGCTGCTTCTTTATTTCATGTTGGAAATCAATGTGTTCCTCTGATGCGGGAATTAGGTGGCAATGCTGAAGTCAAAGTGTGGTTTTTTTGAAGCATGGATTATTAAATTTGGGTTCCTGGAGTAAAATTCTGAAATGGAAAGACTTTTCCTTGCTCCCTTTGTGCGCTCCAATGTATGGGAAAGGCAGTGAGTTTATTTTTGGCATTAACTTGGTGAACTTGCATGTGAAAAGGAAACTCTTATGTGTGAACTGCTCCCCTGAAAGACCTTTATTTCTCTCTGCTGATACTAGTGAATAACAGATCAAAATTATTTTGAGGTTCTGGAAGGTTTTTGCAGCATTTTTCATAATGCTATGAATTCATAATACTGTGTTTTCAGTTGTAAATGTTATTTAAAATGCTATATTTAAAAAACAAAACAACAAAATGAGGCTTTGCTTCTGCTGTGGGAAATTGATATAAACAAATAACCCTAAACATAACTTGTGTTCCAAATGTGATGAATCATCAGGAAAAAATTCCATCATCAACTGCCTATGCAGGTTCTGGTTTGTGTTTTAGATTTTCAGGACTTAAAAGACACTGTGATGACACTTGTTAAAAGTTTGGAGATCCTGCATGTTCAAGAAAACCAAACACTTTGCAGAGAAAGAAGTGCATATAGAGTCGATATTCAGATATTTCAAAGAAGATTCCTGGTGATGTTTGTTACCCTGTAGGGATCTTTCCAGAACAGTTTGTGCAGTGTCACTTAGACCAATATTTTCACACTTGTCCCAGCTTTTAAATCAAATATGAAGCACAGAACACCCTGATTTTTCAGTTCTGCAGCACTCTTAAAAATCACATGGTTATAATAAAATCAGTCAGTTGTTTTGCTGGTTCTGGGTTTTTAATGTTAATGTATTTTAGGGGGAAGTAGCAAAGGTGTTTTGGTCTGTCCTAAACAATATTTATCTTTTTATGACGCCAAATGGAATGTGGACTAAAAAGAGTAAGGATGCCATTGGAAAGTACAGAGGTCCTACAGGTAAATAAACGAAGTAATATAGGGGGGAGAAGGAGAGGAATAAGGGTTTGAGGGGGGAATGAAGATAGGGAAAGTGTAAAAAATGTGAGGAAAAAGCCCGTGAGGCTCTCCAGTGTTGCCAGAAGCACGGAGAGACTAACAAAGCCTGCCTTTGTTCTGGAGCAGGAATGCAGCAGGCCTCTAACCCAATGGTTTTCCAGCAGCTCCCCATTTTCTGCCTCTTTTTATTCTATTTTTGTATCACTAATTATATTGTGAGGCACAGCCACAATGTATCCGGTGCAGGTTCAAGATCAAGAAGAAATGACTTTATGTAATTTATTTTTTTTTCATGCAGGCTGCAAGGTAAGATATAACCTGGGAGGAACTAGAGGACAAGCAGACATAAAACGTGATCATGATGAGATACTTTGAAAGGTACCATGCCAAATAGTTTGCTCTGGAGCAAACAGCTAAGTGGGGGCCTCCTGGCTCTGCAGAAATCAGTGTTAAATTTTAAATAAGTGTGAACAACTGGGGCCTGGGAAATGTTGCACTGGCAGAAAGTTGTATCCCTGATTGGGCCATTCATTTAGTGTTGAACGTGGGTGTGAATTTCTTTGGAAGGCTGATTCCTTGATACTCTGTGGTGGTAAAATCTGGATCCCACTGCAAAGTGGAAACTTTCTGGCCTCCCCAAGCCTCAGATTGCAGTGGGAATATCACCGAGCTGCAAGAAGCCTGAGGGATGGATGAGCACTTTTGGGTATTTTCCTATCAATTTTGCATTCGTTTTGGTTTTAATGAAAACCTAAAAGTTCTCAGGGATCAGGTGACTTTTATGTAAAGTATTTTAAAGCCAGTTTTGAAACGGAAAGATCTTGGAAGAATGTTCTAGAGGGTGTTTTTAAGAAGCCTTAAGAACCTTTTACCTGCCAGCTTGCTTTGATGTCCCTTGGTTTTTAACTCTAGATGGAGCTGTTTGTTCTGAAGATCCTCAACCATCCGTGCTCTGTTTGCAGGGAATCTATTTTTAGTCTGTTATGGTAGAATCCATCCTTTTCCTTACCGTATTTTGTAGTCCTGTTCACTTTGCTGCTTCTGCTCCACACAGATCCCACCCCTTATCCTTAGATTTAAAAAAGCTCATTTTCAGAGAGTTTTACCTGTCAGGTCACAAGAGAAGCAGAGCTGCATCGTTTCTGTAACATAATCAGGTTTTATGGCAAACTGGAGGTGTATTTTTGCTGGACTGGGTATGAGTTGATGATTAAAAATGGGGTGAAGGAGTGTAGTCCTTCGTTTTATTTAATTCTTTTTGCAGGAATGCTCACAGCACAGGATTTTTCATTGTAGTATCTTGTGCTATTTTTTCCACTTTACCCATTAAATAAGGTTGGAGCCTGTGTAGTCCTGGTGGTTGTTGCCATAGCAACCTGCATGGACAGGCTGGAAGTTGCTTTCCTAGGAGAATTTTTTGAACTTTGATGACATATTGCTTAGTTATCCATTTAAAAAATGGAAGATAAGAGGCTTTGAAAATTGGCAAATTTGGAATTTACTCCAAAATCCCAAGGTTTCAGATCAGACTGAGACTTGAAAATGTGAAATCTTAGGATGATTTTGAGGCACAAGTGCATAACAGCACAGTGAGTGTTCTTCCTGTCTCTGGAGAAAGGCAGGGTTCTAAGTATAGATGGCTTGTCTTAGAAATGGGTTTTAATTAGGAAATTAATGCTAATTTCATTTGAATGTTGTAGTTTTTATTATCAATGTCAGTTAAGAAGAATTAATATTAAATAAGATTTAACTGGCACAAGACTTAAATTATTTTAGTGTATAAATGCATAGAAAAAACAAGATTTTCACCATGTAGAAGAGGAAAAGGAAACCCTGTATTAGTTAGTATCAGACTTATCATTGTTTCATTAATCAGGTGTACCCAAGGTTCCTGTCTGTACCAACTGATGTTGAATAAATATTTTTTTCTCTATAATTGTTAATTGCTTGCAGAGAATAGCCCTTAAATGGAACTAAATTCTAGTTAAAAATGCTTGTGGAAAAAAATTCTAGATCTTAATACCGAATTGATGTTTAGCTAAAAAATGAACAGATTTTAGTCAGTGTTTTGAGGTTTTTTCCTCCATTTTAAAAGGATATTTTTTTACATTTTCTGCCCAATTGAAATGTTATTTAGGAGAAGAATTCTTAACATTGATTTGCATGTGAACTTGTCAACAGCGATGTGCCACAGTAGGATGGCTGAAATATTCCTGGGATGTGCTGTTCTTGGGAAGCTGACAGTGAGAGATTTTGGAGAAAAGGACAGAGGGAAATGAGAATCACATTCTTTCATTTTTTTTAAACTTTGTTAAAATGCAAACCAATGAAAGGTGTTAAATTTGTTCTCATTTATGATGGTAATGAAGAACAATTTTTACATTAATCACTGCTGAAGGTTTCAGTGAATCAATAGCAGATGACAGGAAGATATGATGGGAATTTTATAATTCAGTGTGGCTCCAAATATAATAAGATTAGGTTTTTCAGGTTTGATTATATTTTTTGTTTAAAGGTAAGACTAATGTATACTGGAAAACTAAATTAAGCTATAATCTTTGTGGGTAATAAAATGGTAAATGTGATTCTCTGTTTTCATACTGAATGTTTGAGATAGTAATTTCTTCTCTGTAATTATTTATTGCTTACAATTGACAGCCTAAATTGTGAATTATTGTAGTTATTGGTCCTGTAAATGAAATTTACTGAACTGTTACTGATGATGGCCTAGGAAAAATGGGATTAAGCCTTGCTCTGAGTTTTTTAGCCATATAAAATTAGATAAACGAACTAATTAGTTTGTTGTAGCAACTGTATTCTGCTTAAAAGCCAAGGAATTGGTCAGGTAAGTCAGAACATGGAGTTTTTGGTTACTGAGAATAAAGTGAGTGAGCTGTTGTTTAGCTGAAGGAGAGCTGCACGTGCTTTCAGCATAAAGCACAAACCCAGAGACCCAGTGGCTTGTCCTGTGCAGTGTCCCAAGGGAATTCCCCTGTCCTTGGTCCCTCTGGGGCCCAGGAAAAGGCTCTTTTCCCTGTGTGCCCCCAGGGGCTGAGGGCAGAGGTGTCTCTGTGCCCTGAAGGTCACCCAGCCCACCAGTGACAGCCGCAAATAGCAGTGGCCTCCTGGCACGGCTCCTCTGCTTTCCACTGTGCTGGATGTGCCTGTTCCCTGCAATGCCTTAAACCACAAAAGCTTTTAGCAGTGCTTGGGTCTTTCTGGATATAGAATAGTGCAAAAAAAAGTTTTCCACACCCCTGTTTCTTCTGCTGGAGTATAAAAATAGCTGCCTTGCCTGACCTTGTAGATTTTTTTACAGTAGCTCTGTGGAATTGGAATTCTTTATCAAGTATCTGCTTCCATTTCTCCTTCACACTGAAGTGTTTTTGTTTATTAGGCATTTACCAGATAATATTCCTGCATTGAAACAGGTCTGAATTTCTGGGATTTTGGCTCTGGAATAAGCAGTGTTAGTGTCTTGGAAAGCTCAGCATGTGATGTTGGACAAGATACTTCCCTTTCCTCCTGTCTCTGGTGGATGTTGCACTAATGCTCCCAAGTCCTTTAGCAGTGTTAGTAACAGAGGCTGAGTTTGCTATGGAATTCCAGACTCTTATTGGCTTCACTGCTGGGTATCTGTGGGAACACTCAATTCCAACATCCCTGCTGCACAGTTAGAAGCAGGAAGGATTGCAAGGTTGTACTGGATTATACTGCAAACACAGGCAAGTTGAGCTGTTGTTTGAACACTCAATTCAGGCATTTTATTGTATAATTAGGGGTCATGTGCCTTTCTTCCACACTGGAAGTCAAACTTGTTTTGGCTTTAAATTAATCTTAACTAAATCACAATAACTGCTATGAAGGATTGATTGAGCTTTGTGGGAGACTGATTTCAAAACAGAAATTCCAGTGTAATGCATGATGTCTACTGGGAGCTTTTTGTTCATTTGAGCATTTATGCATTCTTTAATATTTGGGCCACATATAATGCTTTGATATTTCCAAAGTGAAGGTGTTCTCTTATTGCTGATGCAGTAGGATGTGGTGCAGTTCAATGCCATTAATTCGGCTTTTTGTGCTGAATCAAGTGTTTAACATGTACTTAGTGCTCCACCACAACACTTAAAGAGACACTAATGAGAGAGACACTAATGAGTAAAATTCAGCTTAAACTAGGATTTTTTAATGGTTTTTGTTATTTAGGTTATCAGAGTGGGTAACCATGCACACAGCCAAAAGTAGATCTTTGGCAACAAACTGGTAATTATCAATAAAAACATGTGCTTAGTGTAGGTTTCCTTGAAATGCGTTCTGGGTGTGATGTTTCAAGCAAGTTCTGAAAGTACAAACCCACTCATGTGACTCTTCAAGAACAACTTCAGAACTGCAATTTTTTTGCTTTCCTTTTGGTGTGCTGATATTTGAAAATTACTGAGCGGCAAACAAGCCTGTTTATGACCATTTTTCTGTCTTATGAGGGATGAAGGGGGGGTGTTATTCTGGGTCTGGAGATTTGTGTTTGTAATGCACAGGAGAAAGCAACATCAAACTAATATTACAGATGCATAATGTGAGGATGAGAAGGTCTCTGTGAAGATGCTGCTGCTGTCCCCACAAGGGGTGTCACAATTGGGCAGACATTCAGGCAAAGCTGCTCCTGGTGGGAAATCAGGAGGGAATATTTTCCAGGTGTTTTAGATAACATGTGTAGTACAGCAGGAGCTCTCCCGCAGGAATGCCAGGGTGTATCCCAAATGGGGACAGTGTTTGGCAGACTTAATCAGGAGCCCTGTGCTGAGTAGGTGGATTCAGTTTTGAATTTGCTGATGTAATTATGCACAAATTGTGGATCTTGCTGCTACTGATGTTATCAACATTGTGGTGGTGAAAAGCATCTTCTCTGGGATTTCAGCACTTCCTTAGCAAGGTGAATCTAGGACTAGAAGCAAAGTCTCTATTCCTTATGCCATGTTAGCCAGCAAGGGAGAGGAAACTACTTCCAGCTTTTATGGGGAAAGAGCTCTGAAGCTTATTGAGGTTGCTGTTTTGCTTTATTCCCTAGGTTACTATAGTGCTGATATGATTCACTGGCAAGCTGTGTCCAGTTTATTTACCATATTTTTATAAAAAAATGAATGTTTCACACTTTTATGCTTAAGATACACTACTTGCCAACAGCAGAAAAATCAAAATTACTTCTGATGCTGCTCTTCCTTCAGCCACTATTGGAGATTGCAGCAGTAGAAAAAAAGTCTCTCTGGATAATTTCATTATATAACTCAACTTTGCCTTGTTCTTCTTCCCCACCTCCTCCCTCCTCTCCCTGGTCTGACTCTCCAGGGAAATACAATGCTTATTTGCTTAATGTGGTGCCCTGAGATGTTTGCCTTGAACTGTGCTGGATGTCACCAGCTGTCCTGCAGAGTTAATATTACTTTTGGTGTCTTTGTCTTTATGTGGCCCCTCTGATGGGGGATCCTGAAGTCTCAATCACTTGGAGAAATCCCTGGATTTGATCTGCCAGCCTTTTGCTCTCCAGCTGATTTACCGTAGTCACTCTGTGACCGGATTAGAAGGTTTCTTTTCAAAGCTGGTTTTCTTGGAGATGTTTTTTCCGTAGCTGGGGTGAAGCAGCTGGCTGGGCTCATCTATAATGAATGCTCTGCCTGTGTACCTTCAATACTTTCCACTGGTGTTTACATTTGTGTTTTGCTCTTGTGATGCTCTGGGCTCTTCCTGCTGCCTAAAGAACAAAGGAAATCAGTCTGGAAAGTGTCCAGAATTTCATGGGGGGGTGTGGGGGGAGGGCAGAGTTTTTAACTTAGAAAAAAAAAAAAAATTAGGCATTAAATTTAATGAATGCCCGATTTAAAATTGGGCAGCTGATAGTTTGGGCAAAGCTTCCTTGAACTCCCAATGGACGTTCTGATGGGAGAGGATCCAGGGCAAAGTGTTTTCCTTCTCTTTTTGACTCTCCAGAGCTGTAGAATTTTAATATATGGTAGAAAACAAACCCATTTGGAACAAAATCCCAGTCTGTTCCAGTTCACAAATCTCCCAGCAATTGTTTAATGAGGTTTCGTTCATTACTCTTCTGGGTCTGAGCAGGTCTGGTGTACCATATAGGAGCCCATTTGAAATCCTGTTGCACTCTACAAATGCTGATCTTGAGCCTCTGGCCCTGCTCACTGTATAATATAAACCTTTCCTTGCAATTAGATTTTAATGTCAGTGCTAGAAACTTTTCAGGCAACAGAATTCTGCCCCACTGTTGGTCTGGGTAGGGTCAAAATAATTCATTTTAGATAGCTGGTGATTTGCAGGGGAGGTTTTCAAGAGTTTGGGATAAGGAAAATGTTTGGCTGGGTGTTCTAGGAGGGGTAAAGAAAAGCAGCTACCTGCTGCCAGTCTGAGACCTCCCTGACCTGCCCTACTTTTCTAGACTGTGGATCCAGGAGCTGGAGCCTGGAAACTGAAATCTTCCTTGACTGATAGTCAGGAAGCTGCAGGGCTCCACTTTCTTGGAGTGAAGACTCCCAGCAAACTGCAAATTCAGTTCCTTTTGGAGATGAATCTGTTCAACCTCCAGCAAATCAGTTTTCCAAGGAATAACAGCTGTAACCTACCCATGGTTGGGAGTACCTCCACAGATGGAATTCCGCTGCTGCTGCAATTTTCTATTGCCTGAGCTGCTCCTTGCTTGAGCTGTGTCACTCCACCTCAGCCATGGGAAAACACCTTTGCTGTTCATCACAAACATTGCTCCTTGTGTCTACCTGTCTTTTAAAAAGCCTTGGCTGGGATGTGGTCAGGATCTAATGGATTTCTGTGTTTTTCAGATCTGTCTTGTCTGGCTCATACAACACATGAGCAGTTTTGTGTCAAGTTCAGCTGTCAGGACCTGCTGTTACCTGCCCTGCAGGGGTTGATGCTCTTACTGCAGTCTGTGATGTCCTAAATCAGCAGCAATGCAGTGCAACTTCAAAAACCAGAGTTCATATTTGTTTTTTGCTGTTGTAGTGGAGCTGAAATTGAGAGCCATGAAGGGACTACCTAAATTTGGAATGAGGGCTTAGGCAAAATTTGGTAAATACTTGGTTTTTTTTTAAATTCCTAGCACAAATGTGAATTAAAATTGAAGATAATTTTGGTGAGTAGTTATGTGTGGATTATTCCTGTGCTGCACACAGAGGAACTGGGACACATAGCAGAATCAGTACAGTCTCTTATGGCAAATTTGTGATGGAGCTGAGAGGGAGTGTGGGAGTGTTGATATCCAGTCCTATGCTAATCCTTGGAACAGTTTTTTCCTGTAAATTGCTGGGGCTCTGTACATTGGTTAACTAATGTCAGTGAAGCACTGCCCAGAATTTCAGGGTGTATTATGCTCTTATCTAGTTTCCAGTAACTGCTTTTGGACTGCTTGAAGCTGTACAGCTGCATTATTGTATCAGCTGATTCCTCTGGCCCAGCTGGAGCTGTTGCTTTCTGCCAGGTCCAGAAGAAATTCATATTTCTAATCTCAAAATGTTCAAGAGTACAAAGAAAAAAACCTGATAGGCTGGAGTCAGTCAGGACCCCTCATTCTGCTTTATCGACATAAGATTGCTACTACCGAAAACCAGCTAGTATTGTTAAAGAATAGAGCCAGAGAATAAGAGAGTACTAATTTACAAATGGAAACCTGTAGCACAGAGAGGAGCTGATTGGCTCAATTGCGTGGGAATTCTGGTGGTGACTCTGGATTCAAGTTGGTCTCTGTTCCTTCACCACTCTACTCTTTACTCTTCTGGTCCTGTAGTTTAAAACAAAACAAAACAGTTCAACTTTCCTTGTTAGTGACTATAAAATACAAACATGCCCTTTGTAGTTCTCACACACCAGAAGTGAAGCAGTTATGTATGACAGCTGACTTTTTTTTTTTTGTTAAATGCTAGCATTAATAACAATTAATTGGATAATTACGTAGGAATTTTCTTTTTTGGCTCATGTCCATGTGGATAGTATGGACAGAAAATTCAGTGTGGAGTGGAACATATGAGCAATTAATTGTTTCAGTGAGTACTTGTAAACAAGGTCAGCTCAGCAGGCATCTAGGAAATCTCTTCTGAAATGTGATGCTGTCTTCATTATCCTTTTAGAGGGGCTTGGTGTAGGACCAGAACAGCAGCAGGACTTCTCTGCCATGCTCTGACTACAGCAGATTTCTGAGGGCTTGCAGACCTAGAGATGAACATGAAAAAACCCCAGACCTGCAGTATTTTATTAGAACTGTGTATTATTCTCATCTGTGAAAGCTGTTCTTTTGCCTGAGTTTAGTCACAATTATTCAGGCTGACAAAAATCTATGCAACTTGATGTCTGGTTTACTATTTTAGCTAATATCCAATGGGATGTTTCTGGTTGGGAATAATAGGAGCATGTGGAAGGCTCTTAACCTCAATATTTGAGTCATATTCTGAGAGATGCTAAATGTTTTGCTTGGTGTTGTTTAATAGAATTAAAAACTGTTTTGAGTCTTGTAGTTATGCCTGCTGAAGACCTGGGAGTTGCCAAGTCTGGAGCACATGGGGCTCAGGCATGCAGCAGTGTGGTGGTGGCAGAGGTGCCTGGGAGTTAAAATGTCACCTGGCAGTGTGGGATTGATGTGGGAGGGGATGGTGCTGGGACCTGTGCTAAAAATCCTTCCTGCTAAAGACCTGCCCAATGCCTTTGCCCTAAGGAAACCACTATGTGTTATTAGCTCTCCTCTTCCTAATTATCCTCCCAAATGGAGATGAAAAAATGAGTTTAATGGCTTTAGCTGGAGTCCTGCATGGAAACTTGTCTTCTCCCAAGGGGATCAAGTCACTGAGAATGGGACTTCTATAGAAAGGCCTAAAAGAGGTCTGTGTTACCATGGGGTTTGAAAATAGAACTTCCTGAAATGCTCTTAAGTGTTTTTCCAGCTCATGTGGCTTTCCAGAGGGATGACCTTCACCTTGAGATGGATGGCTGAGTGCAGAGCCCAGGTGCCTTCAGTGGGATTGTGCCTGTGCATATCTCCCTGACTTGTTATGGGACACACTTCCCTCACTCTTCTGATCTGTTTAAATCACAGTGTGTGCTTTGAGACGTGGGGGACTGGACAGAAATAGGAAATTCTTTGTTCTGGGCCAGGTGATCTGTGCTGCCTATCCCGGTGTTTCCAGTGAATATCAGGAATGGATGTGCCAGAGCACTGAGGGCAGGGACTGTGCAGCCCCTTGGGTTGTGTGGCACAGTGTCTGGGGTAGCCAAGTGTTTGTTTGCAGGGTGGTTTTTGTGGCAGACAGCTGCTTATTGTGGCTGTTGTTAGAGAGAACCTCAAAGGACAAAGTGTGAAAGGACAGAGAGTTTGTAATCCTTTCAATAACGTGTTGATGTCAGTGAAGTTATACCTGGTATGTAGCAAGTGTTAATTTTAAACAGCTCTCTTTAGGTGGGGATAAGTTCTCTGATCCACACTCTCAAAATACAGAATGGGCATGTTGAGCTGGTCACAGGATTGGGCAAATCCTCCAGTGGAAGTTGGTGGTGAAAGGGACGCAGAGGTGCCATGGGTTGCCCAAGGGTGGAACATGCAGCCCATTTCCAGGGAGTGTTGATGCCACTTGTTTGGAGCTCTGTGGTTGGTAACCCTGTTCTCAGCCTGCCTCCCTGCTCTTAGAATGGATCAGCAGGGGAACATGCCAGTGGCTTGTGGAATTCATCTCAAGGTCACATCTAAATACAGGAGAACAAAAGGGAAGGGCTGTGCTACATTTCCCCCCCAGACTAGGCAAGAGCAGAGAATGCTCTGTATGGCTTTTATGTGATCCTGTATGGCTTTTATGGGATTTGCTGAAGAGAAAGGAATAAGGTGAAGTGCTCTAAATGCCGGCATAAAAGAAAATATTAGTTGTGGTTCTGTAACCAGCTCAAAAAACAGAGAATAAGATGGGCCGGAAAACCAGAACTATTTTCGTTGGTGATTCTGTCCCTCTGCAAGGGAGGGAAGAGCAGCTGTTCTGAGACCAGACACTGAAATCCAGGAGCACTTTTGTGTCCTGGCTCCAATCCAGCTTGGTAGGAAGCAAAGTCCTCTGGTGGCAATTAAGGTTGAAGTTTTGGTTATTTTATACCACTGTAGTGTGGCAGAGTGACTGGATGACAAAGAAATTCTGCCTTGATGACATTCAAGCTGTCTAGTGGTAAATAAAAATTAAAGAAAGCCTCAGGAAGGAGTTTTTCAAAGCATATGGGTGTTGATGAAAAGGAAAGAAGAAACCTTTTTAAGAAAGGTTAAAAATTAATTTCCTTTGGGAGAAAGGTTTATAATTTAAGAAATTATGCCAAGAGGGCTGTTGTTCTGGCAAATAACTTCTGGTATGTTTTAGTTGCTGAACTAAAAAAAAATCTAGAAAGGGAGGTTAGTTTTAGTTAATTATAGAGAACAGGGTTTTTAAATCTCTTTCCAGGCACACTGATAATATTTAATTCACTAATGACTCAATGATAGCATCTTGATTGACTGCATTGCTAATTAAACATTTGTGACAATACTTGATGTTTTTTCTCAAGGCCCCAGTGCTTGGTACAAAACTAGTCTATAGGAATTGAAAATCTGATTTAAATAAAGGTTTGTAGTCTTCTATATTACACTGTTGAGATAATGCCAAAACCCAAAAGCAGGCAAACATCTGAATTTTGGTTTAATGATCTCAGATTTCAGCTGGTCTCATGATTTTTTGACAGTTGATTAATAAATCTGAACATGAGGGATTATTACTAATCCTTAGTGAAAAGGAAATAGTAAGAGTATTATGAATAATCTCCAGGTATTTCTTGCTCTGTTCAGGGTCATTGCACACTTTGCTGCTCTGGTGTGTAGTTCTCCTAATTTAAAAAAATGGTTAAAAATAAAGAAAACAATTATGTTCAATAAGGTCATGATATATTTAAGTCCTATCTTTTTTTTTTATCAGACCAGTGTGATACTGGTGACAAATGAGAAAAAGCAGATCCTGAATCAGTGATGGATAACTTCCTGCACTTTGTCTTTGGACTGTGGAGGTTTTATATCTTAGCGGGTAGGGATGTAAAAGGTAGTTCAGATACTCAAGGAAAACAAAACAAGCATTTTGCTCCAAAACCATGTAACTTTCCCTTGTTTTCAGTGTGTTTCTGCAGTAGTTACTTGAGGACAGTCATGGAGCTGTGTTGGGCATACCTCCAGTTAATTTCACGTTGTTTGGTTTCAAGCCCAAAACACAAAGTGAACAACATTTGGATTTTTTTTTTTCCTTGGGTACTGCCTGCTTGCAGTTTCTGAAAATCATTAGCTTGAGGAGCAAAACTGGATACATTTGAGGTTGGCTGGGTCTTGGGGATTGAGCAAATTCTCCTCAACTTTCCCTTTAGAACTCTGTAGGGTTTAAGTGGTGCCAAGGAACCATTTTCCGGCTGACTTAGCGTGTACAGTGTCGTTACTGTCAGGAGAGTTTGGTTCATAGTGGAGCTCACTCCTGTGCCCTTGCAAAAATGGCCCTGGGAACAGCCCTTGTTTCATTTTTCCAGTTCTATTTGCCGTTTCCGGACTTTGTCCTGAAGTCATCGCTCACCTCTTACTCATTGTGCAGAGATTCCCTGGAGTCCTGAGTTTTCCTGAGTCAAAACATCCCTTGGGTCATATCTACAACAGCACAAACTGTCAGTTGTGTAATGATTAACACATTGGGTCAATGGCAAGCTGAGGAATTGTATTTACTTTAAAAAAGAAAAATCAATTTGGCATTTGCCATCACTCAGGGCAGTAGGGTATCAGGACACAATGAATCATTGGGTTTGAGACAGAGAGATGTCCTAATATTGTTATGGAAAATGAGTTGGGAATTGTTTGAATGTTCTTTCAGCTTTTAAGACACTATTTTTTAGACATTGCTTTTGTGAAATTACTACAGGCAGGAAGGTGAAAACNTTTGAATGTTCTTTCAGCTTTTAAGACACTATTTTTTAGACATTGCTTTTGTGAAGTTACTACAGGCAGGAAGGTGAAAGCAGCCCTGAAACTGCCAGAAAAATGTGGTGAAGTCCAAAATCGCTGCCAATGCCAACAATACTGGAAAGAGTAAAAAGGTGACAAACTTTTGAGATTGCTTAACTTTGAAAGGAATGAAAACATCTTTGCCCAAAGATATTTAATAAGCTAAATTCTAGAATAATGATACTGATACAAGGGATCAGTCTTCAGTGGAATGACTTTGAAAAGCCTTTTATTTGTCTTTTCTACAATATATAAACTTTTTCCTTGCTCTATTAATTGTGTTAAAGGACACAGTTGATTAGAGGCTATTTACACCTCCGCTCATCAGTCTCTGGGCCTGGAACACAGAAATGGGAGTATCCAAGCTCTCTATCATAAATTCTAAAATTAAAGCATGCAAGCATTTGTCTCTAACTCTTCTATTTCACTTTGCCCAGAGCTGGAAAAAACTTTTCCTTGATCAGCTGGCCTGTGTTTCTCTTCCTTGTTCTTCCTGCCACAGTTTATTTCTGATTCACTGCTCACATCTCATTTCTCCTGTGCTGGAAACTGCGTTTCCCCAGTCACTGGTATAACGTTTTTGGCTCTGTGTAACTATTAAAAAAAAAAAAAAAAAAGATGCTTGTATTTGAAGGATTTGATTCTCTTGTCATTTAAAAAACCATATATTTTAAATTAATCCATGTTGATATAGCTTTGTAGTTCAGTGTTTGTACACTAGATGTCAATCTACTTGCATACATGGAAGTTAATATTTTGTGCCTTCTAGATATTTCTCTCAGCAACTCCCCTACTAAAATGCTGCTTTCCATCTGCTTTGCAGGGGAATCAATGCCAGGAGAAAAGGGATGAGTTGAAATATCGATTTTCTTTTGGTGGCTGATGCAGAACAGGACTTTTTGCAAATAAAACAGCAGTTTTGGGGTTGTCAAATGTAATTAAAATCACTTATTTCAATAAAGCTGGTTGACAGCTTTAATGGAAAATGAAACTTCAGCCAATGTAGATGAACTTGTTCCAGTGCTTATTTATTAATCTTTCCCTCTTTTCAAACACCATTCTTGCAGGGTTTGATTGAAATGAGGTCTTTGAGTCTACAAAAGCATTTCCCATCTTGCCATTGCAGAGCCAGTGCTCCAAGAAATTATTTAGGAGTAAATGGAAATAATTCCTGCTAGGAATGCAGAATTCAGTGAGTTCCATGGAAGTTCCTTGTCACAGAACAACTAATAATTATTAACTACATAACTCTTTTCCTCATTAAATTAATCTCTTTCCGTGTGTTACAACTCTAGTTCTGTGATCTCTTCGGCCTCTTTTGAGAAGCCCCAAAGTATAAAAGCTTTTTTTTGCCTAAATGCTTTAATTGTCTAAATGTTTTAATTTGTATTTGTGGAAGATGAAACAAATGATGTCTTGTGTTGCGCTCTAATGCTATGCCTTTTTAAAAAAAAATTTGGAATGCATACCTTATTAATACAATTTTCCAAGATTTTCTTTAATAGTTCAAAATTTCAAACATCGTTGAGGAATTGAGCTGGCTGAAACTTGTCACTTGGAGAATTGTACTATTTAGAAATCAGTTTAATAAGGGAAAGAATATATTCAACATGGCAGTAAAGCAGAGAATCCAGACAGAGCATCCTGGCTTGTTAAAAGTTTCCTTTATCCCAGGTGGGAAGAAATTATGTAAGAATTTTGAATATGCAGAGGCTTGAAGAATTTGTGCTTCTTCATTGTGAAGTTAATTGCTGATGAAGAGTTCGACAGGCCTGAATTTCTTTAACTCAATCAACTTTAACTTGCTAATTATTGGGATGTTTTTTGATTCTAAAATATTAAAAGGCTTTTTGGTGCCCAGTCCCACTGGGTAGCTCAAAATGCTTTTGAACTTCTGGAAAATGAAAAATTCCTGATTTGGGATTTTTGAAGTGTTTACTGAAATCCTGGGTTTTGACTGGGGGTTCCTGAAAGGTGTATGGGAGAAGGTGACTTTCATAGTTATGCCTCATTTATTTTGTGTTATTTCATAGGGCTGCATATCAGTTCAAGAGACACATAAATTTGTGTGAAACAGCTGCTAAAAGTGGTAAATGTACATAAAGTAATAATTAATGAAGAATAATTTGCTTTACAAAAAATCCTTTTGATGAGCTGGGCTGATTTGTATTCTCTAGCCAGCAACAGTTTCATTATCTGAAAGAATTTTGCCATAAGGGAAGTGTTTTGCGTTCCTTAGAAAACACAATCTCTCCCAGGATTCACTGAAGTGCCCTGAAGAACTGCAAGTAATAAGTAATTGCTTGGTACCTGGAATTTTCTTTGAAACTGGATTTACTTTAAAAACAAATCAGGAAAGAGTGCAGTTTGAATGTTGCGTAGTAACATCGTGGAACAGATTTAGGTCCTCTTTATCACATTTTACATAAAAATCCCCAGCTTTGAGCTCTGTTGCTTTGGAGCAGCCTACAAAGTGATTTTTATAGAAGCACAGGAGTGGAAAGTGTATCCAGTTCTTTGGTTCTCTTCCATGTTTGAGGATGTGGATCAACAGGATGGCTTGGTCCTTTTCACCTGTCACTTGGTGTCCCCTCACACACTGGAGCTGTTCTGTCTCTGCCTTCTGCAGGCTCCTCAGCAACCAAGGAACCTCCTCAGGAGGTTTGGGGTGGTGCCCTCATTCTCCATAGACTTTTCCTGCCAACCTGCTGGAAATCAGCTCTGGAGAGAAGGATCTGGGGTTCCTGGTGGACACCAAGCTGTTCCTGACCAGCAGTGCTGTTGGGGCCAGAAGGGCTGATGGGGTCTGGGATGCATTGTAAGAGCATTTCCAGCAGGTTAGGGAGGGGATCCTGCCCTTCTGCTCAGCTCTTGGAGGCACATCTGGAGTGCTGTGTCCAGCTCTGAAATCCTCAGGACAAGAGGGACATGATGCTCCTGGAGCAGGGCTAGCAGAGCCTGTGGAGATGAGGAAGGGCCTGGAGCATCTCCCTGCCCAGGAAAGGCTGAGGGAGCTGGGACTGTTCAGCCTCCAGAGGAGCCACAGCTGAGAGGGGCCCTCAGCCCTGTGTGTCCCTGTCTGCAGGGTCCAGGCTCTGCTCCGGGAGGCCCAACCATGGCACAAGAGGAACAGGCAGGAGCTGCTGCCCAGGAAGTTCCACCTGGACAGGAGGAAGAACTTCTTGGAATAGTTTGCCCAGAGAGACTGTGGAGTTTCCCTCACAAGATATTCCAGGACCAGCTAGACACAATCCTGTGCTTTGTGCTCTGGGATGGTGGGACTGAGCCACTGTGGTTCCTTCCAACCTGACCCATCCTGGGATTCTGGTTCTGCCAATGTTCATGTACACTGTGGCTGTTTCAAGCATAAAACCAGAGGATGTGGAGCTCAGGTGTTCTAAGCCAGCATTGTGCAAGCAAGCAACAGAGTGTTGGGAAGACTCAGCTGTTACTTAAGTGCAATGGCCTGTAGATATGGCAAGGTAACCTTGATTTGTAAGGGTGGTAAAGAGAGAGAAAAGTGGGGGAGAGGGAAAGATTTATCTGCATAAAACTGAATGGGAAAGCTACTCCTTATTCTGAATTAAGTGCTCCCTGCACCCCCTTTAGTGTGTCTGCTGGGACCTGGTGTTCAGCCAGGTTTCCATCAGAGTTGTGTGGCTGCTCTGTTTAAACGTGGCAGCTTTGAGCTGCTTATGGTTCATGTTAAAGCTGCAGCCACACAACCATTTTTGTCCCATGTGCTCATGGTAAATGTAATTGTGTTAGAATTATATATGCAGATAAAGGCCTGAATTGTTTATGCATAGTTTTCTGTTCTGGTAATTTGTTCTCCTTAGGGTTCTCCCTGTTTGTTTTCTAATTAATCTTGTAAGGGTTGTAAATGTGTTCAGATGGGATAAAGAAGTTTTATTTTCTGCCCTGTTGCTTCAGGGTTCGGTAGTTGGTGTTTGCTGGTGCATCAGTTGTATATCTGGGAAAAATGTGTGACTTTTCCTAATAGAATCAGTGGATTGTGTTTTATGAAAGGTAGGGAACTGTCATCCCTTTACCAGTTCTTGGGAGCCATCCAGCATTCTGGATCCATGAGTGCTGTGGGGTTTGGAGAGACCCTGCTCCAGCAATTCAGAGCACTTGTTCTCCATCTCCAAACACAGAGAGAAGAGCCAAAGCTTCATTTAACCATCCCCTACAACTTGATTAACTGGGCAGGTTTTTCTGTCCGTGTTTTTATCCTTTGCTGCTGCAGCAGGCGCAAGGCAAAGCAGGAGGTATTAATATTTAATGAAATATTCTGAATCTCAATTGTAATTGTGTTGCTTTTTGTCTGGAGATGTTGCTCCTTAAAGCTCCTGCTGGATTTCTTTGTCTGAGAAGCTCAACCGAGTTTTCATAAGCTGGTGGACTTAATCATTGAGTTAGTTATATTGCCAGTTGTTTGGGTGCATTTGTAAGGCATCAGACTCTTGGCTTAAAAATACTTATAAATTAATATCCTGAGTAGAAAACTATTGTAGTGGTTAGGTTTCCTAGATGGTCGCTGAACTCATTCTTAACATACACCTTGAAGATGAAGGACCTTTAAGAAATTGACCCATCAATATTTATGAATTTTGGGGCTTTGTCTTCCATTATGGGAAAGGTAAGTCATTAAAAATGTCCAACAGCTAAAAATGGGTGAAAATAATTACTTCAAGCTGAAATGTGGAGTTTTATCTGTTTGAGGGGGTTACAAGTTAAGGAAATACCATGATCTTTTTCTACATACTGGATCAACTTTAGGATAAATAAGCAAAATTACACAGAGGAGTGATAGTTATTTCTATCATGAAGTCAAAGAAGAATGAAGGAACAAAAGAATTCACACCACAATAGTAAAAGATCTGTCAGTATGTGAATTCTGAATGCTTGTTTCCATTGTTTCAGTAAGCACATAAAGATGTAGGCAAGCCTGTGACATCCTGTACTAAATTTGAAGCCAAAACGGATGTTTTAATTAAATGAAAATCCCTTTTGCTGCTTTGTATTATGAGGGAAAGTTGTTCTCTGGTAGAGATGCATTTCTTTACTTGCAGGAACCTTCCTAATGACTCTTGTGCTGTTTGTCCTGTAGCACAGGAGCAGGAGAGCCAAGTTCCACGTGGGAATTGTGAACTTGTAGCACAGTGTTCTGGCTTTATTGGGGCTCCATAGTCTGCACTCAGAATTTCATACAAGGGCAGGGAAGTGGTTGATGTAATTTAAATTATTTATTTAACAGTTTGTCAAGTTCTGTGGCTAAATGCCGTTGATTGCAAAGAAAACTGAGGCAGCAGCTCTGTACTGGGTTGGTTGTGGTATTATGGGGGTTTAATGCTTGGAATTAGCATTACAGGTGTTCACTGGCTAATGAATTCCTAGAAGTCCTTGCTGACTGGTTTCTGACATCTGTTGACTTCCCAGTGCCAGGATTTCTAGTCTCCTGGAGGAGTTTGGTTTGCCTAAATAATCGAGTGTATCTGTCCAAGAGGAAATATGCTCTGGTGATTGATATCCAAGATTTTGAGGGATGGCTTGTTTTAAAAATGAATGCTTTTGGAATTGGAAACCTATATGTGGTTGGGAATATATTCTGTTTGGAGTTGTCACAGTAAAAATTAGCTCTTTATATATTTTTTCCACAAGGTATAAATGCAGATTTGCCCTCGGTAGGATCTCTCTCTATTTGCACAGTAGCAGCAGTTGTGGTACTTCAGAGGTCTTTGCTTGTATGTTTGCTAATGAAAATTCCACCAGAATAAGCAACCACTCCTTCCTCCAAACACAGGAGAAGGATTCAGCATGATGTAAGAAAGGGGACTGACTTTTCACTTGTGTCTTAGTGCTGTGCTGAATGAAATGGCAAATATTCCTGCTTGTTGGGGTTATAAAGGATGGAATGATGGTTCTGTGCCTTTAGAAAGACTGCCAGTGATTCCTCCTTTTACTGGTACCCAGTCTGAGGATCTGGAATGTGACTCGCAGAGGTGATGTGCTCAGAGCTCCTTCCTGATCTCAGTTACATCTATTTGGTGGTAAAATCTGTCATATCATCATAAATATTCTTAAAACTCGGTCCTTATCTTGGAGAGGGAATTCCTGGAGGCTTTTAGTGCCTTTATCTGGAGGCAGATCTATGGTCTAGCCACTCTTTTCATCCCACACATGCTCTGTCCTGAATTTCAACACAGCTGCTGTGAAGTTCATATTTAACTGATATGATTTATATAGTGTTTGGATAGTTTTTTTCTGGACAGCCAGGCAGCTTGTTTTTATAAAAAGCATGATGATATGAACTGTTCTGACATGAATTTTGTGAAATTATTATCTCAGAACACCTCTCCCAGTCATACACTGCTAATGTTTGGAAGTTTGCATAATTCCTCCTATAAATTATTACTTTTGTTGGTTTGCTTTGAAGGTGTTGGTGTTGCCAAAAACTGAAAACGTCTTTTATTGTCTGTGCACTTAGACATACTCAGATGCAAAACCAAAGAGCCTGAGTTTGCCTTTTGAGAGGTTTTAGTCTAAAAATGCTTCCATGTCTTCAGTGTGAGGATTTCAGCTTCCTGCTTTTGGAAATCTTTGTCACTGGAAGCACCAAGGAGCTCAGGGTTTGTTTTGAAATGAGTTGAGGGTTTTTTATTAAAGACTTGTACATAAATTTCAGCAAAATGAGCCACGAGTGAAATTTGTGGTTTTCTAGGATTTTTTTTGTAGTTCTCAATTCACATCCCAACCCATGTAGCTCCTGCAGCAGCCAGGCTTCAGTGGGAAAGCTGTCAGGAACAGGTCTGTCCAGGCAGAAGAAAACTTCAAAAAAGGGGGAAAGGAAAGAAGGAAAATGGCATAAATTACAGAAAAGAAATGAGATGTTTGATGCTTCTTGACAGCCCCTGAAGCCTCAAGGAAAAATGGAAAAACCCAAGAAAATGGAGTTTAGGAACATATTTATGCTTTGCCAATCATTCTCTTCTTACCGAGCATCTCACAAAATATCAAAACCTGCTGTATATTAAGGAATTATGAGGCATAAACAAAAATAAAATTTTGTGCAGGACAAGGTACTTAGGAATAGTTAACGAGACCTAATTAGGAATACTTAAATAGTATGAAATAATTATCTTACAAAGATGGTTTCTTTTTATTTGGATATTTCTTTCTTGCAAGTAGTTGTAGTTCTTTGTTTAAATTTTTTAAAAACATACATCAGCTCTATCTCCCTGTCCCCAGTAAGTGTTTCTGTTGATTTCAGTAGCAATATGATGCTGCCTTTAGTAGCATTCTGGTTTCACTACCAAAATCTGGTATGGTTAAAGGGCAGACTTGGAATGAGCAGGAAGATGTCCAAACCCATGGGAAGTTTAGGTGGAAAGATGAAGCCAGTTACCCTCGATGATAATAAAATTAATCTGGTTTGCTTTCTGTAAAGTGGTAACTTCAAGTAGAAAGTTCCAGAGCTGCCTTGAGAAGGTAATAGTTTGGGATTTCCAGTCTGGGTTCACTTTATAGGAAAAATGACTCAAAGAAATCTATTTATTGATTCATTCATTTTATCACTGTTGCAAATAAGCAGGAGAATCTTTTTAGGTAAATACTCTGAAAATGAGGTTTAATAACAACATGATGTAGTACAACACTGAACAGCAAGAACATGTATCGGATCTCATTTCAGTAGATATTAAAAGCCTTGTTTAACAATTTTTTTACAGAAAGAAACATTGAACTGGGATTCTTCTTCATGCTCTGATGGCTTCCTTAAATAGCCTGGAGCTTTCAGTGTGTTTATTTTTCCTCAGTGAGTATATCTACAGTGACAGTCCACGGACCCCAGGATGGGCTTTGTCCTTGGCATGTTGTGGTGAAAAAATCTCTTTTCTATCAAATTTCTTAATAGAAAGTATAAAGCGCAACAATTAGAGATGTTGCAGTGTCAACTTGTGGGAAATCAAGTAGCCTTGGCTGAGTTTTATTTTGAGGTTTTTTTGATAGCTCAGCTGATCTATCCAGCATCCCTCCTGTTGGAGTGGTTTGGGATCAGGGCTTGAAAGACATCTTCAGGGTGAAGTATTTAATACCTGCCTGCAAACAGTGAAGTGATACCTTCATGGAACTTGGAAAGCCAGGGAAAAGTGAAATTGAGATTAGATCTGCCAGAAATGGTATTTTGAATACAGGTAAAGTAATAAGAAAAACATGGTAAAGAAGCAATATGTTGAAGAATGAAAATTATTTTCTTGCTGTAAGTGGAATACAATTCCTTGGGATATGACTGTGGAAAGGAGTGGTTGCTTCCGTATGGTCCCTGAGGGACAGCCTGGCACAACTCATCCTGGAGCCCCTCCTGCCTCAGGCTGTTGTGTCTGGAGCTTTACCTCAAGGCAGAGCAGGCAGGGTCTTGTGGGGGGTATATGATGGAAACAATAAATAATACATGTCCTAGTCCTTGCTAAACAAAGGGCTCTGCTTTCCAGGGAATATTGCATGTGCATCCTGTGGATGACAGGTGCAGTGTTCCCTGCCTTGTAAACACACCCTGCTGGATGCACCTCTGTACTCTGGTGTGCTGGAAACCACAAGGAGCTCTTGTCAAATCAAGAACAGAATTCCTGCAACATCCTTATGTTAATCTTTTGCTTCCTGCTTATTGAAGCTATATCTGTAATACTAAAAAAAAAAAAAATAGAGCATTATAAAAATAAGTCTTGATAAAACTCAAGTTTTCTCAGCTTATAAAATTTAAGTAGACTGTTAGCTAGTGGAATCTGCTTGGTGTTTTCCTGAACACTTGTGCTCTCTAATATTACATGTTTAAAACATTTTCTTGTTGCTCTTGTATTCTGAAATATCTACTATGTTATATCACAGTTGCTTTAAAAAAAGCAGTTGGAGATTGGAGGTTGAAAGGAGGGGTATAACTGCTTCCTTGGGAAGTGTGCAATTTAAATTAACAAAGTAGATCACATAGTGTAAAATCAGGGGAAAAAATAGAGCTGAGCTGGCAGGATGCTTGACAAAAAAAAAAATAAAAAATTCAGAACTCTTTTCCAAGCTAAAGAGAAAAAGAAACCCAAAGTTCTTAGTTGTAGGCCAACCATGTTAGCTTGTGAAATATTCCAACAGAGGCATTCTAGGAAAAGGTAGATTTATATACAGTCACTGCAACACTGGAAATGTTAAATATTGGCCTCAGATTTGCTCAGAGCTCTACAAGAGGATGCTTTAAAAGTGTTGATGCTTCCCTTTAAGACCTTTATAATTGGAAATGGCAACTTCTCAGTACGCCTTCTAACTGTTTTTTTCCAGTCTTTTAACTACCCAAAGAGATTTGTAAAGTAAGGGAGACTTTTGAGGAAAATAACAAAATCCCAGTGGTGCTTGAAGGAGTTCACTCTGGTTTGGCCTGGCATTATTTTTAGTTCTTGCATTATAAATTATTCTTCAATGTAAGTGTCTGTTCCGAGGAGATGCAGCGAGTGTGGCACTGTGGGTGTTGTTCCTTGTGGCTTTTGTCTGGCTGAGCCTTGGGACTAGAGAACAGGGAAGTGTTGTCTTTCAAATTCCTGACTGTGTTGGTCAGCTGGACTCCTGGTTCTTGGATGTCTGCCAGGCTGTGTAAGGACATGCCTTTGAAGCAAAGCTGAACTGGTCAAGTGTGATGATTCATTATGGCTCTGAAATGGCCAAGCTAAGGGTTTAATTAACATCTTGAGGGGTAAAGTTGATGGTCAGAGGCAGAAGTCCTTTACTCCTTGTTTAATCTTATGTGGGTGATGGGTGCTGAGCTTCAGAAAGAGCTTTTCTTTTGTTGATACCCCAACAGTAGCAGTTTCTCCTCGTGTAAGCTTCCTGTGGCCTTGGGTTTAATAGATGTGGAATGGGAGAGAACCTTGAGTGGCATTCCGTGCAGTGAGTGGGGTTAGCCAAAATTCCCAGTCAGCCTGGGGAGCCAAGTGTCCCTATAGGGGCAGACAGATTCCAGGGAGAAAACACAATGGGCCTTTTGGCTGCTGCTGCCTTCCTGGGATGTTTACTGCTCTGGGAGACAGGACACAAGCTTAACTGGAAATTCCCTTTGTCTCCTACTTTTCTGTAGGGCAGTGTGGACATAAAAGCTTTGTTTGAGTTACTGGAATGGCTGAATTTGGGTTTACTTTTCACTTACTTCTTTACTTTGGAACAAATGACTGCAGTGTTGCTGAGATTTTTCTGATAAGATCTCTGAAAGAAGCCAAAAGTGACTTGCCTAACATGGCCTAAACAAAGAGGTATGCTGATAAGTTTTAATAAAAATATACTTATGATCTCATGTTGAAATGATTAAATCCTCCTTGAAGGTTACCAAGATGATTAACAGGAAAATGCACAACAGATCTTGGCATTGTCTATGACAAAAACAAAACAACTCCAGGCTTGGTTTCTTTCATTGTGGGATAATTCCTCCTCTTTAAAGTAATAGGTGAAGACATTTAACATAAATCAGATACCAATGTCAGAGTAAATTTGAGGTACATAGAGCCAAATTCTCTGCTAATACAAGCTGGCCATGATCACTTTTACATTAAAAAAGCCTTGCTAATACCATACAGAATGTGATGATTAACACACAAGTCACTTTTCTCAAGTTTATAAATAGAAATGCACCACCAAAGTGTGTATTTGAGGCTTACTCAGGGCCATGTCCCACAATATCTGTAATATCTCAGATCCTGCTGATCTGCCCTTGCTGTTGACATCCTGTCCAATATACCTTGAGGAAAAGCTCGTTGTGAATTCCCAAGGGAAATGCTGGCCCTGAGTGCAGCAGGGAAGGAAGAAATATAAACAAATTAACAACATTCATCTGACAGCTGTGTTTAAAAACAGAGTCAAACACCAGTTTTGATTAACTACCTTTCTCCCCTTCCTAAAACAGCTCCAGACCTTGTGTTAAATACCCGAGGGGCCAAGGCGTTCCTGCTGTTGGGATGCACGGAGCAGCCAGGCTCCCACACAGCTCCAGGCTCCAGCTCTATTCTGGGCCACCATGCCCACGCCTCAGCAGGTTCTTTCATTTCCAGCCACCCACTGGTTGGTCTGTATCCTTCAATCCTGCTGCTTTTGCTTCCTTGCTTTAATCCTCTGGAGTAACCCCTCACTTGGCTTGGATGTGGTGGGCTCTGGTGGGGCCATCCTAATAAAGGGGTTAAAATTCCCCTCCCTTGCACTTGCCTTGTTCTCAAATCTCAGTATTTCCAACACGCTTTTTTGACAGGCTTTGTATTCTTCCTGCAACTTTTTCACAAAAGAAATCCTATAAATTTTCTTTACAGTTTCCTGGCAGTAGGAGCAGGGGTGTAGGGGCAATGGGAAGGCTCTGCAGTAAGCTGAGGAGGGAAGGGTGGGAGGTGTCTTTATAAAGGCTACTAGAGGAATTGTGCGTTTAAAACAAAGGTTTTTGAGTAAATATTCCTGGCCCTAAAGAATTTTGGGTTTAAAACAAGCTAAAACCAAAGGATTTTGAGTAAATGTTCCTGGCCCTAAAGATTACAGAGCAAAGCTTGGAAACCATGGCTAAAGTTCTTCCCAAAAGCTAGAAGCCATACAGCCATGACAGAGAATTCCACATTTCTTCTGCAAACGTGGAAATATCAGGATTTGTGAAAATTGGACGATGCTGTTGCAGAAGGCAACGATATTTTGAAGGGATTTTATAAATATTTGTAAGCTTGGTCTATATGCTGTCACAGATGTAAATATAATCTTCAAAAAGTAACATTCTGTGCAGTATTTCATCCTAAACAAACGGAAATAAAGTGTAAACAAGCCAATGCAATTTTTTTCCTCTTCCTCTAAATAAAAGCACAGGTTTCTCCTGTTCTACTTAACTGACACTGTGCTTGAGGTGAAGAGAGAGGAATATATTCCTAACCTGTGCCTTGTTCCTCATGTATTAATGCCTGAGAGCATTTGCAGCTCCTTTCCTAGCACCACAGACTGTAAATTTCTGTAATATCAGGATAAAAGTTTGTCTTTTTGCATACAAAAAGTGAACTACTGCAGGAGTAGTTTTCGTGTTGTAGAGAAATATTTCAGAGAATAATACCAAGCAAGCTGTTTATTTTAGAGAGGTCTGTTTTATGGTGTAGATTGGAGTTTAAAAATAAATATTATTCAGGAAATCAGTTACTCTTGTTTTAGTATTCCAAGCACAGTGAGTTTTAGGGTGCTATTAATTATTATCATTATTAATGATGGCACTTAGTGCCATAGTTTAGTTGACAAGGTGGTGTTTGGTCAGAGGTTGAACTTGAGGTCTTTTCCAACCTTGGATTCTGTGATTATTCTATGTTACACAGATGAGGCTCCTTAAATAACATTTCTAGGGAGCTCTCCAGATAACTGGTCAGACTCCATTCTGCCAAGTTAACAGGTAGGAGTGTTTTCCTGCTTGGACTTCTGTGCACAACCAGGCTGTTTCTGCAAGGATCTAAATGGGAATGGTGCAAACCCAGCTCTTTGGATGTTGTTTTCCAAGAACATGTAGAGTGGGAAGGGCTCTGTTGCCTGGGTGACAAGGCAGTGTCTCTTGGCGAGGTTTGTTTTAGTTAATGAAATGAGAGAAGGGAAAGAATGACAGATCCAATTGTTTAAAACTCCTAAGAGTATCCCCTGTGAACATGGGGATGGGGAAGCTGTGTGGTTTGGTTGGGAAGCTGTTTCAGGAGCACTGGCTTCTCCCCTGGGCAGGGAGGTTGTGTAACTCAGAAATCCATGGTTATCTACAACTCAGTGGGATCAAAGTATGGCCAAGAGTGACTTCATGGATATGCAGTGCTTGAGTTGGAGAGAAATTGTTTACAAGGGAATGGAGTGCCAGGACAAGGGAGAATGGCTTCAAACTGACAGAGGGCAGGCTTGAATGGGATATTGGGATGGAATTTTTCCCTATGAGTGTAGTGGGGCCCTGGCACAGTTTTCCCGGAGAAGCTGTGGCTGCCCCATCCCTGGAAGTGTCCAAGGCCAGGTTGGACAGGACTTGGAGCAACCTGGGATAGTGGAAGGTGTCCCTGCCCATTCCATGGGCAGGGAACTGGGTGAGCTTTAAGGTCCCTCCCAATCTAAATCATTGCATGAAATTAAACATGGTCAGAAATGGCTGTTTGGAGATGAGCTCTTGTTCTGGGCTCTTTGGAGCAGTCACTTTTTAGGAATAAATGCTTTAAAAGAAGGGTAACCTGTGTGGTGTCCTCTCAGGAATGTCCTCGTTTGCTTCAGACAGGCGAGGGGGAGGAAGTCTTTGCACTCCTGAGGAGAAGTGGGAAGGAGCAGTGAATTTTAACATGGATGCTATAAATGACAAGCTCAAACTCCAAATGCAAGTAATTGTAGCTCATCCCTGCACACATGGAGAGGTATGAGGTGAATGGGAATTGAGAAGGCTGAGTGAAGCAGGAGGAGGGTCCAGAACCTTTTCTTCACTGTTGTTCTGAATACTCAGAAGTTAAAAACATTTTTAAAAACCCCCCTGGTAGCGATGAGATTGGAGATGACATTTAACTTCTAGGAAATACTGATTTTCTGCTTTCTTAGCTAGTAAAAAATGTGCTTCTTTATAGTGCTGGTGACTGGGCTGTCTCTTGAGCAGAGAGGGGGAGATGGCTGAGGAAGGTTCCCTCAATGCAGAGCATCTCAATGAAGAGGTGAGCCCCAAATTTATACAATTCCCAGATATTGCCTCCTCCCCTCCCTCCTGCATTAAATAAAGAGTAAAACACACACATCCTATAAAGAGTTTCCATGGAGCTGGGTTACTGTGATTGGATTTTCATAGTTTGAGCTTCATCCTTATTCATGTGAGAGTATGTAGAGCTGAGACTGGGTTATTTGCTCTGGTCATGTACTTATTTCTTCACCCAGTGGAACGTGGGAATTGGAAGCAGTCAGGTATCATTTTTTGTTGTGAAGGCTGGACAAGGAATAGGACAAGGAATTCCTTTTGGTTTTGTCCAGGATAAGGTCACCTTCAAAGTGGGGAGAAAAAAGGCAGTAGTTTGTTCACTTGTGTCTATCACATTACTTAGAGAAATAATCTTTATTATTTTTAGAAGATTAGTTCAGTATTTCAAAAACATGTTCTTTCTTCTCACTCAAGGACATCCAGCTTTATTAGAGACTTTTCTGGTAAATAAACAAGGACCTTTTTCAGATTTTTTTCTGAATATGAGATGAAAGAGACAGGTCTGTCCTTAGGCTTGTTTCCTTCTGTTGAAATACCCCCTCTGCCTTGAGGCTTCCAGCAGAACTGGGAAGTTGTGTTCTCCTGTTTAACTCCCGGACTCCTATTCTGGTGTTATATTCCTTGCTGGAGAGGCTTAATCTAAAACAAACAGGAAGGGAGGTTGTTCACAACATGCAGCAAAGAACAAGAAGTGTGAAGAAATTAAAACATCTGACAGATATTTTAATTTATCTATGCTAAAATAAGGCAAATCACATTTGGAACATGAGATTACCTGGGTCTGGTTGCTGTTTTGTAGGAAGTTTTTCCATATAGAGCCTCTGTTTTAGTGACTCAAATCACACTGAATGCAAGTTTGGAACTGTCTGTGCCACTGATGAGACCAATCCGTGAGGGACTAACATGATTTATGGGAAATTATTTGTCTCTGGTAACCTGTGAAGCCCCTTGAGATGTTTTGCAGTGTTTTCTGGTGTCAGGAATTGCTTTTTAAAAAAATCTTTCATGTAGAGTCTCTAGCAAGGTGTTTCTGTATCTCAGATGTGATATACTGATTTACTGGCTTAAGGTAAGTAATTTCAGTACATGATTCTCATTATAAAGACATCAAAATTAGGTCTCACAGTAAGAATATTGCAGTTTACAATTCTCAGTGTGATTCTGCAAAGGATTGATTAGCATAACTCTTAGTAAGACAACTTCTATTGTTTTCAAATCAGAATTTAAGTGAATATTTATTTTTAATAGTAATCAGTTAAGTATCTATACTATGGAGCTGGGTTACTGTGATTGGGAATATATTTCTCCTTCAATATGGTGCAATAAAATACTTTCTCTTTTCTACTTCTGAGAGTTTAGTACAATGAAAAATACTTACTAAGTATTTTTTAGAAATAAACCTCTCTATAAGCAGTCACCTGCTGTATTTCCAGTGTTTGGATATCCAGTTATCCAGTATAACACTCAGTATTTCTTACAAATCAGTATTGCTCTGACATAATTGATGTCTTTTTGCTGGTTTTGAACTCATTCCTTTACAGTTCCCATTCTTTTAATTGCCAGCAAGGGGCAAACTGGCTGTTGGAATTCTGTTTTCCTGACACTTTTCGGTTATCAGTGGTTCGTATGTCCTTGCTGAAAGCACAGTATTAAATCTGCAAAGATAGTTGTACCTATTGGAATGCTATTAATAGTGTTTAGAAGGGATCATTGCAGTAAATCTGCTTTAGCCTTTTTGTCAGCTGTGTTTTTATGTAATATTATATAAATCCCCTGGAAGCACCGACACCTTTAAGAGTTTGGTTTGCTTTTAAAGGAGAAATGGTGGGAAAACAGAAAAGAACAGATTTAGGGTAATTTCCTTATTGAAAGATGCTTTTTATGGCTCTTAAAAAAGTAAAAGTGAGCGAAGGTATGACACAGAATAACCCCCATATGTGCAGTTCCTTATCTGCCAACCCTCTCTTATTTTTCCTGCAGGAAATCCTGGCTGAGCAAAGTTGGAAGCCCAAGTTCTCGCATCGATAAAACAAATTTTTCCAATGAAAAGGAGATTTCCAAGCTTGACTTCTCGAATTTCAACACTAGATACTAACAGGAGGAAACCTCACTAAGCACAAAACTCTGACACTTCTGCTGCATGATGTTTTCTGTGCCTCCATCAAATGTCACAAGAGCATTTGGATGCTTTTCTGTGCTAGGGATAAACATAAATGCTCCCTGTTCCCACCAAGTAAGAATTCCGGATTGCTGTGTTAGACATTTTACACCATGAATGTCAACATTTAGTGTCTAAAATGCCAATATCTAATTTATGGCAGCTTTGAAAGACAGATAAAAGCTTAGAAGTGCTGGTGGTTATTTGTGCACAATGAGACTTGTTACATACAACCAGATGGTACCTAATCTTTACACTGTGAGTCATATTCTAGAGGCAAAATAATAATAAATTTGTGTTCTACTGTTTGTAATCTCACCAGAAAAACATAACTACAGAACTGGAACACTGAGAGTTCTATGTACCAACTCTGTTATAGACCAGGCTCTTTGTGATAATTAACTTATAGTGGTAATTTAAAAAAAATGTTGTTTCAAACTAGGATTATCTAACCAGCTCTGGTTTAAAATTCTCCATAACAATGCAGATAAATCTTGTTCCAAGGTGATGAAATGTGTGGCCTCTCACTCAGCTTTTTCCTTGTCTACCTGTAGCTTGCATCTATTCTGACTATAAAGAATGTTTTAATCTCTTTGCTTCTTTGATGTTCTTCCTAAAATTGAAGATTTCAGTGATTTTCCTTACAGATGTGTATTTGCTCCTGAGTTAAGACTGTGTGGTGGAAGCTGCACCCACATCCATCACCTGAAGTCTGTGGAGGTCCTGAGCCATGTGCTTGCAATAAATCCTGGATAAGTCTGGTCCATCATGGATCCAGTTCCTGTATCCACTGCTGTCTCCACAGGCACCCTGGAGTTAATCAGGACTGGATCAGACCCAGATCCTCACTCCTGCACTGCTTGTGGGCCAGGATTAGAACATTCCAGGAGACTTCATGAGGATACCGAAGCTGGTGTTCCCACTGGATGCTCTGTCCCCCTCCCTAGGGTGGGTGATGTCGGTTTGGGCAGCTGCACCAAATCTGCAGCTCACGGTTTTCATTTCAGGAAGGACATTTCCTGACTTAAGAACTGCACTTCTCCATCAGTGCAAGGTGTGCTTAGAAAGGTATTTCTGCCCATCACCAGAATTGATTTTCTTTGGGCCTTTACATTAAGCACGAAAATCTCCTTTTTGGAATTTGCAGGAGCTGCCTATGAATTGTTGTGTGATTATACACAAGCCCCCATTGTTGAAGTCGTGGTCAATAGCTCTTGTTCAGCTCATGGTAAATGGCAAAGTTCAAGTGTAGCAAGAGCTCAGTAGCTGTTCCATCCTCTTGGAAAACTGGATCCTGCCTAACAAAGTAGTTCACATTTTCCTTGGATCTACCTGGCAGAAGATACCCCCCTAGTCAAAGATTTTCCAGCCAAGTGCTTTGCTTATATTTTGAGGAACAAGGAGAGAGGAAGGCAAGAAACAAAAGGGACATTAGAGACAGAGGAAGAGCAGCCAAAACTTGATTTGATGTGTTTCAGGGATGGAGCTGGGTGCTCAAAGGGACTTGAGAATTTTACCCCAACTCCCCTAGAAAGGCAAGGCTTGAGTAGAGGGATGCAGCCATTTAAAAAATGCTCACTTTTTGGGGAAGGAAACGTGAAGAGAGCATTTTTCTGTGCTGCAAGTCGTGTTGCTGTGTTCCTGCAACTAATGGAGCCTTGGCTGACACTGTGGGCATTAATCTTCATTTTATTTAATCCTCAGATTCTGGTAAAGTATCCCGAGTCCAAAGCCATCCCATTTGTGGAAGTACAATGTGTGCAGAACAGCAGAGCAGTGTCTCTAGATTTAATGAGAACATCATTGGTTTTGAGGAGCCAAAGAATCCCAATGGTAAGACAGAAAAAAAGCAAGAACAGTTGGATAATTAGACATCAAAATGGAGTTGGGACCTGTTTCCTTTTCTACTCCATGCTAATATCACTCAATTATGACTGAATTTTATTTTTTCAAAATGCAGCGTAGCAAGAATGTATGATGTGTAGGCCAGCTTCATTCTTGCTGTAAGTGGAAATAGTTTCCACTAAATAGTTTCTATTTACATAGAAATAGTTTTTATCTATAGTTTCTATTCTGTTCTCCTAATAGTTTCTATCTAAAAAGGGTTGAGGCTTGGAAATAAATAGTGGGAACAGACTTTTGCAAGTTATTTGTGAGTTTTGAACAATGCTGACTTTCTTGAGGGGAAAATGTTGCGCCTGACTTGTATTCTACTAGAATTTAAGAAAATTCACCTCATTAAGCCTAAAGGCCAGACATGTTAATTAAAATTAGAGTTCAGCTCCTAAATGACAGGCATTTCAGAAATGCAGGGGTTTGTTTGTATTTGATTAAAGAATGAAAGAAATGAAACTTTGCCAAAGCCATGAGCAGAAGGAGAGCTTTGTGCCTCATCGGGAATGATGCAACCTTGCAGAACAGGGATGTTCTGCTGGACCTGCTCGTTCTTGGTCTCTGTGTGGAGAAAAGCGTGGTGGCATCTCCTGCCATACTTTCTCTTAGGTGACACCAATCTGTCACTTCTTATTTTCTTGATGTCCTCTGGAGCTGCCTTGCTTGGCTTGCTTTCTTCTTAGAAAACTGGGCATGTTTGCTGCTGGAATCCTCTTACTAGACAGAGCAAACTGGATTAGTCACTCGAGCTTCCTGATTAATGCATGGCTCTGTGCTGCTGCATGTGCTCTGATGTGAAGGGAATGCTGCAGTGAGGGATCAGGGCAAACACTGCTCTGTGCTCTCATTTATTTTTTAGAGTCTGTTTAGACAACAGCAGTCCCATAATTTGGGATTTCTGTAGTATCATTTTTTCTTCAAGGCTCCTCAGAGTCTCTTGTGTAGTGGGTAGAAGTATTAGGATTAAAGAGAGGTTATTTCTGCCTTAAAAAAACACTGCAGGGACTTAAAATAACTAAACCTGCCCCAATTCATTTTATATTAATACTGTCATAATTGAATAAAAAAATCCTAACACGGAAGATCAAAGAAGGAACAACCTCACTTTTGGTTAAAGGGGCTGCATGAGTGGATTGGAAGGTTTTACCCATCAAAATTCCAGAAAGGTTTGAGTAATTAGAAGGAGACTAGTTGTCTTCCACAATTAGAATATGTTACTATAAAACTTAATATACATAAGTGCAAATATATATATTTAAAAGTAGTTTCTGAAGAATCACTCTAAATCAGTTGTGAGATGAAGCTGTCTTTACCCCAGAAGTGACAAATTGCACTCTGAACAGAACTAATAGGAGAGTAGGATAAGTTTTTGGCCCAAAATCCAACAAGCAGCTCTGTCTCTGATGAAAGGCCCTGTGGGCTCTGCCATAGCTGTGATAACTCCTTGGTGTTAGGAATTAACACCTGTGATTCCTGCAGTTTGGAAATGGGAAAGTCCTGTAACATTTCTTCCTGCACTTGTGTTGTTCTAAAAGTGGACAGTAAGCTCTAAGCCATGTTTTTGTTTCATAAAAAATTGATCATGATCAAGAAACAAATTTTGTGTATCATAACCATGATGTGTGTTCCACTAAAAAAGGGGCAATGCCCTTGTGGATTTTTTTATTTTTCCTGGATCTGACAGGCTGAACTAGAGAGATACCCAGCATCCCAGGGCTTCTCCACTAGCTGAAAGGTAACATGGCTTTCCCTTGGATTTGGCAGGGAGGTAACAAAACAAACAATAGAGAGACACAAGTTCTGTGCTGCAGGCACTGACTCATGTTCCATTGGAATGCTGCCACCGACTTTAGTGGGAACAGTAATTGGTCATGCAACCAAGGAAATGCATTATTAATGGGACAGTGTTTGAGCAGGGGGAGATAAGATAAAGACTAAGTCACTTTCTTGGTGCTGGTTTTGTTTTTTCCTAATTACAGAGGAATCACTGTGGCTGCAGGAGCATTAGAAAAGCCAGAACTTTCTTGTATGGAGTTCAGCACTTGAAACCATGCCAGGTACTCGCTATCCCAAGCAAGCCAGTCATTTGCAATTTGTAGTTACAGAGTTGTTCTGCAAAGGGTGGGAGCAGAGAGAAGTGGATACATGAAAGCCTTAATAGTAATAATAAAATTTGAAATAAAATTCTAGTGCAGGCATAGAGAGGGTAAATAGAGCAGAAAGGGTGAGGGGAGAGGACTCTTAAGAAGATTGTTGTGAAGGAATTTACCTGCAATTGTTTATTTGGAGCTGCAGTCAGTGACACCACTGGAAATGAATTCTGGGTGAGCAGCATAAAGAAAAGAGGTGGCTGGGGAAGAGGGGCTTGGCAGAAGAGGGTCTGAAAAAGTATTCAGAAGCAAAAGCTCATGAGATGTTTGAAGGATGAGAAGAGAGGCCAATGTTTTATCAACTGATAAGGGAATTCTTGGTTTACGTGGCAGCAGCTGGGTGCTCTGGGCAGGTCACAGCAGTCTCACTGTGACAGCAGTCTCACTCGTTCAGCTGCTGGTGATGTTTTTTATTTTCTCCCTGTTTAAAACCAACCAGCCTCAAACTTTTCTTAAACATCAGCTCCTGAACTCTACAATTGCAGTGTTGCTGTGAGTTCAGCTCACTTGGGAGCAGAAATCTCCATAGCAGGTAGGAAAACACCCCTGAATTGTGTGAGGGGCTCTAACAGTAACATCTCTTCTCAGAAATAACTGTCTGCTGTCAGGAAACAGGCAGACAAAAAATTTGCAGACCAAGTTAAAATTCATTAATGACCCATAGTATAACTCTGGGAGAAAAAAAAAACCTGTGCAGTTATCTAAGTTTGCTGACACTTTGGAAACAAAACGATGACTAAATAGTAATGTGTGCTCCAAAGAATGAGTGATATACCAAGATGAATAGGATTTAGGCACTATTTATCACAGTTAAGCCATAGCCTGAATACTATAATGCTGATTCCTTAAATTCATTATGCAGCCAGTATAATCTAGCAGGCAGCAATGTGCCTGTGAGAAGGAAGAAACTATTTCCATTGTTTTAAACTGAACTGTGGGCACAGAGTGATTGACAAGATTGTGCTTTGTCTTATTTCTAAGATACCACACCAATGTTTGTAACAACACTTGTGTGAAGCAAAGTGTTAAACCCACTGAATTCTTACATTTTGCTGTTTAAAGGACTAACCATGGTGTATTTGTCTGGTGGATACAGGGGGATGTCATTCCATACATGTAAGAAGTGTTGGTGATGCTTCCATCAGTCCTGTTTAAAGTTGACAGTGTGTGGGTGCTTTCAGCTTCTATTTGTGTGACTGGGATTTATTTGTCCTGTGGAATAAATAATAATTAATTTTACTGGTGTTAATACCCCTGAGGTTCCCAAGAGCATCCTCACAGCTCTGCACACAATTGTTTGTAGAAATTATCATGTGTGAAATAACAACTTTGTTCTGACCCAGCCATAAAATTTACTCTTTGAGTGGCAGGAAATGCAGCGCTCCTGAGCTGCCCTTCAGTGGGAATTCTGTGATATTTTGGGAAGAAAGGAAGAAGAAGGAACAGAACCAACTTTTGAAATTTTTAGCCACAACTTCTGAATTTTTTCGCTTAGTCAAGGTATGCTTTAAACTCCCTCAATGTTCTGAATGAAATAAGTGAATTGTTCTGGAGGTACTGACATAACACTTGCTAGTTGCTTTTTTGAATTTTCAGATAGTATTCAGGAAGTGTAAGGAATGAAAGCACACAGGAAAGCTGAGATATTTTTTTTTCTAAATGTCCTTTTTCTTTTCTTTTCTTTTCTTTTCTTTTCTTTTCTTTTCTTTTCTTTTCTTTTCTTTTCTTTTCTTTTCTTTTCTTTTCTTTTCTTTTCTTTTCTTTTCTTTTTTTTATTAAACCACAGCCAGGACTTATTTGCATTTTTTAAAACCTGTCTGTGGGGGAATGGAGCCACTAAAAGCTGTAGTGGCTGTGATGAGGCTGTGATAATTAACATGGTTTGATGTGCTCGATGCCTTGAAGCAAAACACTACAGAATTCCTGGTGCTGGGTCCTGGGGGAAAGGCTGGGATGCATTAAGTTGCTTTATAGGAAAGCCCTTGGGTTTTTCGAGTAGGTTAAAGGAGACAGTTTGCAGCTATCCAGCTAAAAATGCCACAGAATTATCAATTCTGAAGAACCTTAGCAACCACGTGGTAGCCTTGCTGCCCTCACTACAAAGCAAAGGAGGAAAAATGGATTTTCCTCTGTGCTGCTGCAAGGCAGGAGCAATTAACGTCTGGAGAGGAGCAGGAGGCAGGTTTCACCTTAGATGCTTGTATTCCCTGAAATTAAAGATGAGATGGCAGCTCTACATTATTTAGTATCAAACAACTGATGCATCTAATAAGGGAAGCAAGGGAAAATACCCTCTGAATTCTAAATATCTAATTGAGGCGGCAAACCAAATAACCACGAATCAAAGGCTTGCAGCCATGAGAAAAAATACTTGAGAGAACAGCCTATTTCACAGGAGACTGAAGCAACCACTAAACTAATGCACTTGAAACAAGGATTCAGGAAGGAAAATAAATCTCCCTGCTACCTAGAAAATTAGGGGGCAAGGGAGATCTTTACCTCTTTGCTCCTGTAGTTTTTGGCTGGATTAGTACATGTAATACCTGCTGCTCAATGGGCAAGGACTGTTTGGTTGTGCTTCTCTATATCACAGTTGTTACAGAAAATGTTCCTTTTGATGACACAAATTCTGCCAACTCCTTGCTTCACACTTCCCCAGTAATTTTTTTTCCTCAAACATCTTTTCTCGTGTTTTGCACAGCTGAGCTGTGATCCATCTGTCTGTGACAGAGATGTTTATTCTTAGTCCAAGATGAAGTCTCAGACTCCTGTTTCCTGGTTACCATTTTCCTCTACCCAAGAGCTGGAGATTTGGATGCAGGATATTGACAACCTAAAATTTCAAGTGGAGCAGCCTAAAAAATTGAAACTCTTTAAAGAGCTCCCAATGTCCTTTGCAAGCGGCAGTGTGGAGTGTAGGGACCATCCACAGGCTTTTCCACACTGAGCTGCTTCCATTTTTTTTTTCCAGTCCTCTGATTCAGATTAGAGTTGTCATATCCCACTGGCCAATTCCAAGTCACTCCCTTCTCTCTAGTCTTTTTTAGTCCCCTTGAGTCTGAGGTCAGCTGGAGTTTTGTAGCCTACGAGCTCCCAGAAACCTCTGTCGCTCTGCTCTGTCCCTTTGGGATTTTGCCTTTCCATTTTATTTCAGGCTTTCACCACTGATCTATCTCCCTGTATAAAGCTAAGCCAGGAAGAACCTTATATTCCCCCTGCTCATTGCTCTCCTACAGCTATTCCATTTTAGCTGATAGTGATCACTAATGGCTCCTGTTTGTGCTGGACTCAGCCTCCCTCGGAAGTCCGGCCTCACCAGCCACACTCCATTGGATCCTTGGGGGTGATCCTTCCTGACAGCGTAACCCCACTGGGGATTGCATTAGCCAGGCATGCAGAAAAGAGAAAGTGCCTGTCTAGTGTAATAAAATAAACACACAAGGGGAAAAATTGCCAGCCAGGGGTAGAGCTGGGGCTGCCAGTGTACTTCAAAACCCCTCCCCTGCGTAGGTATAGTAATACACTCTCTGATTGCCTCAAAGCTTTAAGCTTTTCCATGAAGCCTGTGGGGTTTTTTTCCAGTAGGTATCTAGTGGGTTTTCTCTCATCTGTTCAAATTTCATCTGCTCTTCTCTCATTATGAAGAAAATGTTAATATGAAAAGAGTGAAGTCATGTATGTGCAGGCTTAGGGAAGTTCAATCACTGGCCCATCAGTTTAGCCCTGAGTCAAGTAAGTTTAATCCAAGAAAACGAAATTACATGAACCAATCTTATTTCTTCTTCATCCTGCTTTACAGTAAACAGTGTTATTAGAATCCTGAAACTTAGTTCATCCCTCCCTGGCCACCTCTAGCTCCTTCCCTGGAGCCCCCACTAAATCCCTCTGTGACTGCATCCCGCAATCCTTTCAGAGGCAATTGGCTTATGGCAAACAAGTGGAAGCCTGGTTTGGCACCTCGTTGCTCTCCTCAGGAGCCCAGAGTGCCTAAATCCTTCAGCAAGGTACCAAACTTAACAAATTCCTTGATTTTTAAATCTTGCTGCAGGTACAGGAGACAATTTTCTCTGTGCCTTCCTTGATCTCTGCAGTGCACCCCCTTACATTTACACCTGTATTTCACTTGGGATGCTGCATGGGGAGAACAAATCTGTCATTGAGAGAACTTAAACCCACCTGAGATCAGGTTAAGTGTCTCCAGTGACACATTAAGGGTCATTTTTTTCAGGTGCTGGCTGTAAATGTAAGCCCCAAACCCTCCTCCTTTTCAGGTGAGTTATTTCTTTGAACTAAATGAGGTTTCCAAAGGAAATATGGACTTAAGATGTCTAGTCCCAAGAGAAGGAGGCTCCAAAAGCATAATTTAATCTGGGAGTGGGTGTATGTCATGATTCCTGCCACAGTGAAGTGTCTCCCAGGCTCTGGAGGCTGGGTCTGGCTGCAGAACTATCACACTGGAGGTTGTATTCTTCCTTTGCAGCTCATTTCTGCTTGGAGCTGGAATAGTAGCAAAGTATCTTTCGGTGTAAAGTGGAATTCAAGAAGAAATACTCTGGATAGGTTGTTTTTCCAAGGCTGTGAGCACCCAGAGGCTTCTTGAGAAGTGTCTGACCATGGAGACACTGCGCAGGATGCAGGAAGGTAAAACCTCCCTGACTTTCTTATGGAGTGATACTGCAGCTGGAAACTGGGAATAGGGAGCTCAAACAGCCTGAGGTGGATTATCCTGGACTCCATCCCAAGCTGCTGAAGAGATGGGAACAGACTCTATCCAGGCCATTTTATCTCCATCAATCCCTGTTCCTCCCCTCTACCTGCAGGAACAGCCCCTTTCAGGAGCTGTTTCCTCACAGCCAAGGAGGAAGGCTCTGCCCAGTGCTCCGTGTGGAGCTGAGCTCCAACTCTGTGCAATTCCAGGTGTTTCAGACCAGGGAGGGAGCAGGGATGTCTCTTAACCTATGTACAGATACCTTTTTTGAAGGGACTTCCTCTATCAAACTGCCTCTGGTATGTTTTTTTCTCCTTTTTTCTCCCCCCTTTTTTTTACTTTCTCCTTTTTCTCCCTTTTTTTTTCAACTTAGCCACTCACACACTGGATAAACAGAGTTTCAAAGAGCTTTCCAAATCCAGAAGATGGGGATGTTATACAAATTAATCTTATGAAGCGAGGTATTTCCTGGGAAAGCCTTCTAAAGGAATTTTTTTCATTAGTGAGTCCCTCATTACAGGATTAAAAGCTAAGCTCCTTCCTCTCTCATTTCTTCCACAAATTAGGTTTTCATAAGACCTTTTATGTGTTTTTCTAAGTACCCCAGGTCTTGCCTCTTCTGGCAGAAGTGTAAATGTTAATAACATTAATTACTTCATGCTAATCAACTACTTTTGGGAACTTTGGCTAGGAAAAATATAGGAATCACTCTTTTTGCAGTTTTTTTGCCATGATATTCTAAGTGTAGTTGGAAATATTCAGGGCCACATAATAGATAGACATCACTGACTTTACTCTGTCTAGATTTTGCAGAATAACCCTGTTTTGGCTTTCTGCAGTCATGCCTGATTCTAATACTGTGATTTTAGAGGGTATTTAGCTTTGTAGGGGAAATTCAGGCTGTTAAATCCCCAAATCTGGCAAGTGGTGTCCACAGGCGAACCCTGGATCCTCTGGAGATTCTCTTATGGGCTTTCCTGTGTGAGGCCAAAGAAGGATCCTGAAAAGCATCAAGCATCCAGTAACTGCATACAGGGAAAAGTTTCCCTTTCCTGAGCTCTCAAAGTTGTGGCCACCATTATGGAAGTGTTTGTGCTTCTGTGCACACCCAGAATTTTAAGGGAAGTGCAGAGCAATGGACAACAATTAAGTGCAAACCAAAAGAAAGATGTATACAAGATGGAATACATAAGGGTTAGCAGCCTGGGAAACGTGTAGAAATTAGCATTTGAGATCCAAGGCCTCACCCTCAGCAGTGACAAAACATGCACAAGAAAAGAAAACTTGAGTTGTGTCTCAACTGGAACTGTAAAATTTCTGATATAAAAATGTCTGAATTTCAGTGGGAAAAGGTCATTCATCTTGCAGTCCCTATCTAAAAAAATGCTGGACAGTGTCTAATGTTCTTAGAAGTGTCTCATTGAATGAGATCATTTGACCCAGTGACAAGATTTCATTATGACTTCATTTGGAACCTTTGTACAAATGGAAAGGAGAATAAAGTTAACCTGACAATTTTGTTAATGTACCTGATTTCCTAGACAGGAAAAACATCTTTTCAGAGTCTAAGAAATTCTCTTAATAAAAGACATTTATTTGTAAGTGGAATTGGAACATAGAATAAAACCAGACTGGAAATTTTCAGAGATGTGATCCCCCCTTTTCCAGGAGGCAATGGGAGAAGTCTCCACCATGAGAAAATTATCAGAAAACAGCCTTTGGCGCTGATGGAGAGCATTTCTTTTTTAAACATTAACTGTAGATCACAGTATCAGTTCTGGTTTATTACTGTGATAAAAGTTCAGTTTACTGTCGTCTTGAAACGACTGAACTGGCTGGTGCACGTTTTGTAACTGAGAACCATTTCCCTGTGTAACTTAAACACTTAATTGCTTCTAATTGGTTTCTGTTGCAAAGGAGATTCAGATCCAAATGCCAGAGCACAGAGGAGAGGATGGGGGAGCCCATGGTAACTGTACATTATGAAGGTGTCAGTGGTGTGATCAGAGGTGTCATTGTGGGGCAGGACAAAGGAGAGGGAGTAGGAGACTGAGGAGCATCTGGGAATGCTCACAGAGAGGCGATTGGGGATTCTGGGAAAGATCGCTAAAGATAAGTCAGGAAAACAGCAAATCAAGAAAACGGTATTTGATGAGGCATAGAGTCCTCAGCTGATCAGTGTCCAAAGCAGCTCATCAGAGCAGTCAAAACCATTGAAATCAGCAAGTCATTAGCACTTGGGAGAGCTGGCACCATGGCCCGATCACGGAAAAAAATCACAGAACTAAATCAGGAATTAAACACCAAACAACAAACTCTCAAAATAGGCAGCCCAGTCCAGGAATCAGGTTTGTGCCTTCAGGATCCAATGGTAGATGTGAATGAGTCATACTCTTAGTTTAGGAGAACCAAGGAGTCATTTTCATTGCAGCTCTCTGTACAACCTGACCTTCATTGCTCTCATATGAATCAGAAGTAGAAGAAAATTAGTACGAATGGGAACAAAATTTAATTTTTGACATTTGCAGGAACTTAAACCCAGATTATACCTTATGCTAGTTTTAGAGCAATCAATAATATCATCCAGGGCATGCTGACTTCTGAATCAGTACATACTGGTATGAACATATTTAAATATTGTCAATGAAGAGAGTTCATTTGTTGGTGTAAAAATTCCTTCCTTATCGTCTTTTGTCTTTCAGCCTAAATAGTGATGGAATGTTTAATATTGGCACAAGGATTGCCAACAGAGACTTTATATCTCTCCCAAGTAAACGCTGCTCATGCTCACCAGTGGCACAATAATCCCAATTACATTGTGCAGGATTAATTAGCTCCAGTGAAAGGATGCTAAGTGAGCAGTTATACTATTGGGGAGCAAAAGACACCAAACCAAAACAGGTATGAACAATTTGCACGTCCTCTTTCAGTATTACGAGAGGGAATGGCTTCACACTGACAGAGAGCAGGGTTAGATTGGATATTGGGGAAATTTGTTGCCCGTGAGGGTGGTGAGGCCCTGGCACAGGTTTTCCCAGATAACCTGTGGCTGCCTCTGGATCCCTGGAAGTGTCCAAGGCTAGGCTGGATGGGGCTTGGAGCAACCTGGGATAGTGGAAAGTGTCCCTTGCCCATGGCAGAGGGTGGAACTGGATGAGCTTTAAGGTCCCATATGTGTCATTAAACTCCACTGAATTGTACAGTCCCAAAGAACTGATGCAGACACCAGCCTGAGTTGGCTTTGCCAGCAGAGTTCAATCAGTAGCAGGTGAAATCCTTTGAAGTTTTCTCCAGTACTGGATGTTACCTGGCTCGATTGCACTGTGGACACTGTCAAACAGTCGCTCTCTGCCAACACGTGTAGCAGTTGTGTTGCTCATTTTTGCCTGTGTTCAGAAATGGAAAAACAGGTACATTTTTCAAACTATACTTTATGGGGAGCACCTGTGTGAGAGATGATTTTTGTCTCCTTATAACAGTACATGTTAAAAATTACCCTGCTGATGTCACTCGAGGTGTTTCCTCCTGGCTCTCTCCCCCATCCTGAGTAAACAGCTATAAAACCGGAGAATTCACCTGTTGTATAACCCTGTATCACTAACAACCCTTCCTCTGGCACGGATAAACCAAACCCTGAGGAGTTACCACATCAGGAAATGCTTCTGTTTGAAAGGAGGAGGCAGCTGTAAGGTTGGAAGAGCCTCCCTTCGGCTATTTGAAGGCAGAGTTATTGGTTTGGAGAGAGTTTGACTGAATTGGGCCGCGGGAGGCCAAGTGTTTGCAGTGTCCCCTGACTGAGCAGCACGGGTAACACAGAGCCACAAGGGCTGTCCCAGGGTAGGTGAAATTCAGTCTCCTGTCCTTTTTCTCAGCTGTCTCTAAAGCAAATTAATGAGAGCAAGTCTAGACCAATTTTTAACCAACTGCTCAGACAGGCTCTCTCCCTCTAGCTGGTGTTTTGTCAGCATAATGACTGACTGGCCTTTTATTCCCTGCAAGTAGGGCATTTGGGGAGCTAAGTGCTCCATAAAATCAGACTTAGGTGAGCAGGAAAGCCTCATCTAAAAACATGTCTGTGGCAGGTGAGCTGCCTGGCTGGCAGAGCAGTGAAGGTGTCCCTTGGGGGGCCTGAGAGCACTGTCTGATCAGCTACTCACCCTCAACTACTGCTGCTGTGGCTTTCATCGCAGCTTGCTTCTGTAAGAAGAATTTGCTGGAGAGCAGCTGCAATCCTGCATTTCTTCACTCTATGTGTATTTATTCTGAGGCAACTGGTTTGGGCGCCAACACCCTTGCTGACTATGCCAGGAGGATCAGCTGAGCCTGCTGGTGTCACCAAAGGGTGTTCCAGGAGAGCAGCGTGGCAGCAGCAGCCTGGAAGGCCAAATTCTTATGCTGAACTGCATTGTCTTCAACTAAACACCCCTGTCCTATGGATCACTGTTTTAATGCCAGAAACCACTTGGAAACACAGCAGATTACACTCTAACAACTCAATGTGTTTTCCCAACTACCAGAGTCTGAGAGATTTGAAATAATTGTAATTCTACTCTTAATGCTCTGAGCTGCTCAGTTTCTGTGGGCTGATAGAAACTGAGATTTTCAAGTTGGGAGAGAGGGGCTCCCTACTTGGCAACTTGGGAGCAATCTGAGATGTGGAGGGAAAAGCCTTTGACAATTATTAACTAAGAGATAGAGGAGAAAGAAGGGGAGATGTTTCCTTGAACAGAGGGAGAGTTTCTTGTCTGCCCTGGTTTAAGGAGGGGAAGGGCTGCTTGCTCAGGGCTCTTTCTCTTGAGTAATTGATGAAGCAGATTCATTCTGCAAGACACAGAAGCCAAGGTGATGCTGACTGGGCAGATCCCCAGGTCTCTGGCAGCAAAGGGAGGAAACAGCATCAGAAGAAAATCATTTATGTTGCAGCAAGAACTATCATGTGCTGACTTTCTTTCCTCTAGATTGGGAGGGGAAAGAGAATAGCAATTGTTGGCTCTTTTTCCCTGCTAGTGGAGGAGAGGAGCATGGAAAGGAATGTCATGATATAGACAGGCACAAATCTCTCAGTAAATCAGTGCTCTTGGCTCATCAGGGGGTCCCTGCCAAGTGTTAGCAGAAAGAAGTGAAAATCAGAGACAGTCTTAACTCATAGGTGTATGTTTTGTTATATCTAATGTCACCTGGTGCTCAGGGGTCTGGTGGGTGCTGTTACAGCCCAACAGCTGCAAGGTTTTTAATTGTGCAGCCCTCTTGCAGTGAATTCACAGCCAAATGGGAGTTATGAAACCATGTTTTCAGATTTACTTTGTATAGTCAAACTTGTGTAGTAGAAAATAAAAGGCCACATTTAGAACCACGACAGATTTTGCTGAACACTGTGAAGGGTGAGAGATATAATCAGGGAATTACTTTCATTTTTCTGATTCTTTCTGCAGCAAAAGTCATTGCAGAGGTAATAGTGAAATTTGGAGCATGGCGATTGTATTTACCTTTACCTGGAGGATCCTGAAGCCTGTGACTCTTCCATGAGTGGTGTTGCCTGACTTGGTGACTGAAACATGTGCTGAGCAGAATATCTGTGTTCCCTTGTGACAAATCTCTTGTTTCCTTACGGGAACTTTTTCAGGCTCTTCTAGGAAAGATCTTGGCTCTGCTGTCCTGGCTGTTTGGTGTTGGCCTTGTGTCAAGGCAGATGGAAGTGGCCTGTAACGGAATGCTGGATCATCTGTCCATGGCCAAGGAAGGAGAATGCTCTGAAGGGCCAACCCTTCCCCTTGGCAATACCAGTTTACTGCTCCTAATATGGCTGTGGTTATTGCCCTGTGGTTTAATCAGTGATTTTTGGCCTCATGGAACTTTGTGTCCCTGGAGACTGCAGCATTGCCAGTTCAGTCCAGTCTGGAGCCCCAAATGGGAGACTTGGGGAAAGCTTCCATGCAGGTACAGATGGGGAATAGTGGGGGAACCTGTTTCAGTGATGTTAGCCAAGCTGTGGAGCAAGGATCAGTCTAATGAGTGACTTACCCAAGGCTGGTTTCCTGTTTAGAAAGTTAAGATAATCATCTGTTATTATTGAAAAATCAGAATGATCAGCTGAAAGCACCAGCATTTTGAGAGTTAATGGCTGGCTTCTGGTCTGTGCTCCCTATGAAGTATCTGGAGCAGTCTCATGCCTAGTCAGGTTCAGTAGGAGCTCCCTTGTGACTCCATCCCCCAGCAGTCACTGTGGGGGGAAAGGGGGTGTAATTGATCCTGGTGCTTCTCAACTGCTGTGACAGCAGGAGACTGGTCCACTGTTCCCTAAATTGCTGCTGGAGTGCCAGGACTGGGAGCAAGCACCGGGCACCCCTGTGCCCTTTACCCCTCAGCTCCAGTTGAGCAATGCCCCCCTGAGCTGAGCGTCTGGTCCTCCCAGACAGACACAGTAACTCCTCTATGGGAACGTTCATACCAATTAAATCTTATCATCAAATCATTCTGTTCCATCACTCCACTTAATTAGCCATGGTCTTTGGTATTTCAGCAATGCTGCACCGTGCCAAAAAATGAAAGTATTCTTTATGTAGTACACACCCAACAACTGCCTGTCTGCCAGCCAGAGGCAAACCAACAAATATTTCTCTTGCACCAGAGCAGTATCTGCTGGGAAATGTGATTGCCCACTTCTGGTTTTTCAAACTGAAATGAGGTAGAGGCCGTGGTCTTTTCATCGGGGCACTCTGCTTTCCTTGCAGCAAAACCAAGCTGGTTTCTCCTCAGCTGTTTTGTGAACATAAACTGTGATGAGTCACACAAAACCCACAACTGAAGGGGTTCCTCGAGTGTTAGTTGTTAATGTGGCCTTTCTGTTTACAAATGATAAATGCAAGAAAGGAACACAAATTAACTGCTCGTTAGCAGCAGATCACAGCTATTACCTAAATCCTTGTCTGCAGCAGGGCCCTTGACTTTAGGAATGTGTATCAGGTCTAACCTAGTTTTATTTTATGTTTGGAAACATCCAAACCCAGGCAGATCATCACATCCCACTTTCAGCAAGAAAGTGTCTGATTTGGCAACCTCTGTTGTAAATGGCTGCAATTTTTTTTTTTGCTCAAATTTGAGCAGCTCCTCTGAGTAAGTGAGGATGAGCTCTGTGACCTGCAGAATCCAGCCTGAAATTGCTCATCAACAAACGGCAGTGAGGGAAACATTAGGAATCAGGAAATAATAATGATTGGTTCCCTGCTGCCCACTGATGCTGAGACCCATTTTCATTGCCAGTGAGAAAGAGGCCACCAACCTACCTGTGACAAGGAATCAGTTGATCCATGGAAACAGGAACTCTTTTAATAGCCCCCTAAAGCCGTGCCCTGCCATCTGAGGCATTTGTCAGATGTGACAAGGCACTTGGCCTATTTTTGTCAGGCAGCAAATCCTTTTTCCTACTCTACTTGGGGCTCAGTCCCATCCTTGGATATGAGCTCACTGCTCTCTTTCACTTGCATGGAAATGTTCTGTGCCTGAAGGCAGAATTTGGCTGGATCTGAATAATGACATCTGTAATGTTCCCTCAGACAGGACCCAAAGGACACCAACAGGTGCTGATAAGCATCCAGCCTGCAGAGAGGTGTTTGTAAATCCTCCATGGTGCTTGTCTGCATCTTCACATGCTTTTGGAAAACCTGCCTTGGTGAGGCTTGGAGAGAACTTGGGCTTGCTGCAGAAGCAGAGGTGGGGGTTCAGTCTGTTTATCTTGGTTGCCCAGACAGGACCTTAACCATCACAACAGCCCTACTCCTGCCAAAAAGCCCAGGAGATGGTTTCACTCCTGTACAGTACAGCTGGATGTGCTTCTGCCTCTTGTCCTCTGTGTGAAAACCTTTCTTTTCCTATAATCCATGGAAGAGCTAATTCCAGAGGTTACATTAGCGTGAAATAATCAGTCACATCATCACCCATAGAATTCCAACATTCCTGTGAAGCCTTGGCTCTGGTGAAAGCAACTGAAAAATTCACCTCCACTGAGCCACAATTTCAGTTTCTTGGGATGCCTAAAGAGTGACTCCAAAAGTGCCACAGTCACTTTACTGATTGAAAACACAGACCCCTCCTGGCTTTTCACTTGTCCCAGCAGTTCTTTAGGAAGTTGCCTCTGTTTCCCTTCACCATCCTTTGCTTTATGATCCCAGAAAACTCCTTGAACCAAGGCTTTCTTTGCATTCTCAGCAGGAATTTGCCTTCCTGATCTCCAGATCATTCAGCAAAAATCCTCTTGATTTTTCCCTTGTGTTGCAGGCCCATGGCAGCTTCATTGAGACAGAGAGGTTGTTGCTAGTGTCAAAGCATGTAACCTGTGGACAGATATTCACCTTTAAACCTCTCCTCTCACCTCTGTTGCTGAGGCTCCCAAGGTGTGGGGGTTTCCTGAAGGCCTGGGGATAGTTTTTGACTTCTGTAGGCTGTTCTTATTTAGAGTAGCTGAGATTTTGTTTCAGAGATTATTTTTCTCATGAACTTTTTGTGTCGCAGGTACCTTTAAATGGTAAGTGTGGCTCTGTTTCAAGGGAAAGGGGAAAATAAAAGGCAAGAAGAGGTCTAACTTCAAGATTTGGCTGGTTTTATATGAAGCTGGAGCAAGATCTGTGCTGGTGTGTGAAACCCAACCTTGTCCAGAGAGGCTCAGACTGGGGCTGCAGCTCTTTTGCTTTCTGCTCTGTGTAAATACCTTTGCTGCCCTTCACACCAGGCTCTGGGGATCTCCACTGGATAATAAGTTAAAGTCCAAATACCGAACCGTTTGGGGTGATTGATGGGGGATGTTGTGCACACACCCAGGGTATGTCATTTCCAATCTGAAGGGAAGCAATTGTTTCCATATGTTGGCACGTTGGGGCTCTTGGTGCTGAGCCAGTTGTCTGGCTGTGATCAGGCAGCAGCATCTCACAGTGATGGAAGATTATACCTTGGAAGAGGGGTGCTAACTTTAGGCTGTATTCCTTAAAAGGATACAAACTCTGAACACTTCTCCAGGATGTAATTTATGGTTCCAGTATGTTTTGACTTTACATAGATGAAAAAACAGGCCTTTTCTGTATGCATATATGCATAAAAATTCCTGCCTGCTCTGCGGCCCCCTCTCCCCTCCAAAGGAATCCAATAAAACAATAGCTGGGGCTGGGTTGTGTTGCTAACTTGGCTGCATGGGCTGATGCCTGCTGAGGCTCAGAAGGATTCCCCCTCTTATTAACCCAATTCCTTAGAGGTATTTTAACAGCTCCATCTAGTTTTGTTAACTAGATTTAGCTTTTGTTGCTCAGCTGGAATTCAGGCTCTTGAAACAGATTTTAGAGATGCCCTGCACCCACCAAACCCATCATTTTGGGATTTTGGGGTGGTTGGTTTGTTTGGTTGGTTTTTTTTGTAAAGTGTCAAACTGGTTGCATGTTGCTGCACAAATAAATTCATATAATTTTCCAACTTTACCAGTAAAATTCCTCCATGCCAAGGCCCTGCATCAAGCACAGGTGCATACCCCAGGGAGGGAGTAAGTTAAAGGCTGCTGGAATAGGATCCTTTTAACATAGCAAGAATCTACCAATTTAAAATATTCTGCTTGTTCCTGAGCTATCCACAATTCCCTGAACCACCACCGCTGGAGCAAAGCTGCCTGATGGTGATCCAGCCAGGGAGGGATCACCACATCCTTCCTGAAGTGTCTGTACTGCCAACAAAATCTGCAGTAGATATTGTATGTGTGTGACCCCATTTGAAACACACAGGCAGCTCATCAGAGGCTTCATTCTGTGTCATATCCAGGCCAGTCCTTTTGCATAAAATCAGTCTGTAATTCTAAAAAATGCGTTTTTTCCCTCCCTAAATGGTGAGCAATCATCAGGCTTTTAATTCTGCAAGCCAAAAGCCCTTGCAACTGTGAGACACAGTGGGCATAACCACTCAAATCACTGCAGCAATGCTCCTTCCTCCAGGTGAGAATAAAGAACACATCAAGTCACTCTGCCACACACGCATTTCACTTAAGGAAATAGGCTGGATTGGCATTTTAACTCTGGAGATGTTTTCAGTGATATTGTTTGAGCATCTTGGGGTTGTGTATGGATCACAGAATGATCTTCTCTGTGCAAGACTTGTGTGTAAGGAGTGAGATGTTGGAATGCTGAAAGTCAAAGATGCAGGAAGACTTGGATTATTGTGAGAGGAAAGCAGAGATGCAAATTTGTTTTTCTTTTCAGTCATGTGCATGGAGCCTTTTTTTAATTGGAAATATTAACTTACTAAGACTCTACTGGAATATTTACATAATATATATTACATGATCTGAAGAGATTTTTGATGCCTAAAATTCCACTCAGAGGAATGAACTAGTGTCTTTTAACAGAAGATTAATTTGCAAAACTGAAATGTGTGAGGATAGATAATGTATTCAACTTTTTGAGTAATTTATTAAGAAAACAGTTTTGATCTTCTGAGCAGGTGTTTGGATATTGAGGAAAAAATGCTCATTGCTTTTATGGGAGCTACATGCACACTCAAAATGTCAACAGTGGCTTTATTCACATGTGGTTTTGAGCAATGTGGGTTCTACCTTGTCTCTAAATAATGCTCTTGATGCCTGAAAAATGCCAGAGTCTGGAATTGATAACGTTTTTCACGCAGCTACTGCCGTGGTTGGTGTGAATATATATAAATGTATACCCCTGGATTCCAGCATGAAAACTGGGAGCTAGAATTTCCATCTAATTTTGTTTTTCACTTTTAAGGTCTTCTACAATTGCGTCTGTAGATTTAGTTATTAAACATCAGCAATCAGGCAATTTATAGTTCTACCAAACCCAACAATTCTGTGTTTAACAGAAAAGTGTTCATTTTAAATGTGCCTCATTCCTGCTCAGAAAGTTGTAGCTCCAGGGATGCCTTAAGCTTGTTGGGCTCCCTGAACAGCTACAAATCCATGTGTGTGCACTTTTGTAGGAACTTCAGAGCTGTGTTTGCGTTTGCGAGCTGCAGGGATTGCCATTCCCCTCCTGCAGCTGGTGAAAGCCAGGGATGAGTTCAGATTTGCTCTGCAATGACTGACCTAAAACTGCTGCACTCTCCTACAAAACTTCACCATCCCACCCTGCTGGAATGTAGGTCTGCCCTATCTTCAGAGCCACGTTAGCACTAATTAACTCCTTCCAGCATATTAACATATAACCTTGGCTGTATGTGTCAATACGAGATGGATGCTAATCTAACGAGCTGCTCCATGCTAATTACGACCTCATTGAGCCAACCAGTTAGGGAAGAGTGGGAGATCCATTTCCCTCCGTGGAGTGCGGGCTCCTTGCCTCCCGGCCTCTCTGCCCGGCAGCCACGGTGACCTTGAGGAGCTGCCGACCTCGGCCTCCTGATCCTCTCCACAGCATATCCCATTTCCCTGGCTATTGCTCTAACAAAGGACTCCAGGTTATCACACTCAGACTCCTGTACCTGATCTGGCCTTTGCTGCTATTTGGGGCCCATGGACCACTATTTCTGTGTGATGGTGCATGTTCCCAAAATAAATGTCCTTAAATTATCAGGTTCAGTTGCAGGGAGCAGTCTGGCTGTAGCAGCAGATAGCTTGATTTAGGCCAATTTGGATTTTTTTTTTTTTTTTTTTGAGAAAATGTGCTTTATTGAGGTTAATAATTATCTAATTACTTAGTTAATAATAGATGCCTCTCAATATATTAATGGGAAATCATATATTTTTCAAAAGGACTGGGTTCTTTAGTAGATGCAAGCCTTGGTCCAGCAACGTCATAGCAATAAATCAGCATCTGTTCAAGGACTGCTGGTTGTATCACAGGGATGCCAACTACAGATCTATTCTGTTTCAGCTCTGCTTCCACATTCAGGGTTTATTTGAGGGGTTTGTGTCCTAGTGACTCTGACAACTCTGCTGTGTTGCTGCTGTGCAAATGGAAGTGCAGTGGCCTACATTTCCCCGGTGATCAGTGAGACAGCCTGACCCACTTGAAACATGTTAACCAGCCCTGCTTCCAGACAGCTGGGAGCTCTTGTCCACCACTGGACCTGGGCTGATGCCATGCCTCAAGCTGAAAATTCAGAATTTCTGGCTGTTTTGGAGGATTTGATACAGGCAATTTAAGTTGTGCTTGGTGCTTGTTTTCTTCCCCTTGTGCCTGCATGTGTCATGTTCACTGTAATGGGTCAGTCTGTGTTTTATTAAATATTAACAGGGAAAATGATTTGTGCTCATTTAGAGGGTAATACTGCTGTGCTAATGGATGGAAAATTGCCTGGAAGGCTGCTGGTAAAGGTGTAGTGGCAACTGGTGCTGAACCCTTGTTCTGAACTGCCCTGCCAGGGGGATGGGAAACGTGAAGAGGTAAAACACCTACTGGGAAACAAGAAGACGGATACTCTAAGGAATATGCAGGCATGTGCCAAGTGATCTGACAGGTCTTTTCTGTTCTGCACTGTAAAAATGATTCCTCTGATATGGTTTTCACCCTGAGCCCAGCCAAAGCACTCCCCTGAAGCCAGCTCAGAGCGCTGTCCCTCAGCAAACCTTGTGTTGCTGTGACATGTGTGAGCCCAGCCCAGTATCGCACTCCTGGCACCCACTTCCCCTTGTGGGAAGCGTTGTGGTCTCCCTGTCTGGCAAAGGCACTCGAGCAGCTCAAGAGAAGCAGCTGCCACTTGTGTTTATGCCCCGTGGGCTTCCTTGGCCATGTCCCACAAGTGATCCCTGACAATATTATAAAAATATATTTTTCAGTTCCGCTTGCAGCTCCCAGAGCATCCAAAGGTCTCCTGGAGATGTTCCAGGAACAGACCTCCTTTAGCCATTGGTGCAACGCCAGGGAGTCTGGTGATGAACCCATCTGAGGGAAGGTGGGGCAATGTGCATCCGGTGTGATTAATGGCATCCAGGAAGGTGGAGGAGAACGTTTATCCCAGAGCTTCCGACTGTCTGGGCAATAGGAAGATTTGTTGTCAGATGCTTTAGATTTGCTAACAATTAATATTAACGATGTGCTCTTTTGTGCTGCTGGGACATTTGTGTGTGTTGTAGCGCCCAGGCTTCCTGTGGGCTTGATAAACAATAACCTAATCATAAATCACATGATTTGGATTTCTAAAGAGGGTGTTTATGCTGTGACTTCACTGAATCTGTCTGTCTCTGCCTTTGAAAAAGCTGGAATGAGTAAGATAAGAAAAAGGCTAATGCAGAAGGGTCTGCTTTGATAGAGGCACTTAACTCTTGCCAGGCCTTGGTTTTCACGAGCTTGTACATGTGATTATATATTCCTTATAAATCAGTACCTTAGCATAAATAGGCTGTAATATATATAAACAGACTCTGATAGGCTTCAAAAAATTCAAAATACAGGATTTGACTATGAAAAATATTTTGAGAAGTGCAGGGCATGCTTGTTTCCCGTTCTGTTTATGTAAAAAACATAATGCTGGAGAGAATCCTGTGTGGCTGTGATGAGCAGAATGGTTGGGGATGCAGTCATAAATCTCCTGGCCTACAAAAGCAGCAGTTCAGCATCGTCTCCATGGTAACTCATGGAGCAAGAAATGAAATCTGATATGAAGAGTCTCGCCGAGGAGAGCCGTATGCAAGTCACACACTCGCCGAGGCAGAGTGCTGGTGAAGCAGAGAAAATAAGACTCATTTTCTTTTACTTGTTGCTTCGTTCTGAGTATTCCTGCCACGAATAAAAGGGGCTGACAAACCAGCCATTATTCCATGGCCTTCAGCTACTCGGAGCCAGGCCAGGGGCCAGCAGAGTGGCCGAGAAACAAGCGTGGCCTCTGCCAGCACTTGAGCTCATAAATGAACTCAGCTCACAGCTGCATCTCCGAGCTGCTTCTGTTCCCCTGCTTAATGTCAACCTTGTTTCCCCTTCCAGCGACATGGAACTTTTGTGTGTGCACAGATAAAACCAGCAAGTGGTCGATAGCTCCTAAGGGGACAGAAATCTTCCCGAGCGCTGGAGGGTCATGTTTGCCAGAATGGCCAAAAACAGAGAAAGGAAACTCAGTGAAAAGCTGAATGACCTCACCCACTTTTCTTCCTGCAGAATTCCTAGGAGACAGTAGGCTCTGAAAATCACTTATCAAAACCAGACGTCAGAGAAACAGCCAAGGCATACCCCAGAATTCCTGCGGGAGGACACAAAAGTTCAGGCATTTCTCAGACAGCTGAGGTGGATGTTGGCTGCCCTGTTGGGGAGGAGCCCTTCACGTCCTGCAGTGAAATACCTTCCATCCATGGGACGGGGGTTTTATCTCCTGCACAGGAAAACATGGAGACATTGATCCCACCAGCAGCAAGTGACACAAAAAGAGCCTGGAGTTGCTCTCTTCACTTATTCCAGTGTGTCAGTGACACCAAACACGAGCTGACACCAGGAAGCTCTTGGAGGCAGCACAATCCTCCTTTGACGTACCAGCAGCTGCACCACGCTTTGATGTCTCCACAAAACTCTGTGTTTATCAGAACCTTGTCTAATGGTGAAATTTCACTGCCTCCCTGGTGCCAGCAGCCCCTTGATTCCTTCCCTGCACCCCGTGAGACAATTTTTAAGTCCGTCAATGCTTTCAGAGCTGCTGCTTAGAAGTGGAAGCCACTGTGATTCATGCAAAGGTGCTTCATTTTCCGATCCAGTTGTACTTTTCCTTTCATGTTTTTGCTGGTTGCTAGGTGTTCTGGGGGCTTTATTCACCCCATCCCTGTGGGTGCTGCAGTGTGAACAGTAATTCCATATGCCGGGTAGTGTCAGCTCATGATAAATGGGAGCCATTGTTGCTTCCGTAGGAAACAATGACAGCCAAGAGGGACAATTTGCTGCAGTCCACAGGAATGCAAAAATAATATGTCATTGCTCTCCACAGCTAATGAAGACAAACCCTCAGAGCAAACCCTTTTGAGGGAGAAGAGAATGCTTTTGCCTAAGATTTAAGTCTACATTTTTTTCTTATACAGGAGTATGTTAAGCAAGAAAACAGCAAATGTACTCTGGGTTTTCCCCCTAGACTAAGAGAGAACAATTGTTCAAGAGGATGAAGGATAGGTTCTATTAATATTTCTCCAGTATATTTCCCTGTACTGCTCACTGGTCTTTCCAATAGATTTTCTCCGATATTCTTGTTTTTTAACTCAAAAACACCCTCCTATATAACATGCTGTGATAAGTTTTCATTTCTTCTTGCACACTTTCTCTGGGTAGGTTTGTTAACATGAAGTGGCAGTAGCTCAGTGTTATATTTAATCAGATATTTATATAACACACGCAGATCCCCAAACTGCATTAATTTACTGCAAAATTTTGCAAAGTCCAGTTTTAGACAAGATGCTTCAAAAGAACAAAATACTTGAATTTAAATTTATGTGAGACCAAGTTCACATAGTGGAGAGGGTGTTGCTGTCACATCTGATGCCTTTTCAGTGTCATGAGTGCCTGGATCATCTTCACCAATCAGCTCTGATGCACCACACCAGGATTCCCTGTACTTGGAGCTGTTTGAGGACTTCTGTCTGTCAGATCTTTTTATTTTCATTGAGCATCAGTAAAATAATTTCGTTAGTTACTGTACGTAGTGAGAAATCAGTGCCTTTTAATACGAACTTATTACAAAATACATTTCTGTATCCTTAAGAGTATTAGGAAATAAGCGCAATATAGAAGAGATGGGTCTTGTTTTATATCTCTCTTTTTTAATCAGAGGTTTTGTGAACCCAAGACTAAAAATCATGTGGTAAAATCTTTGAAGTGTGCCAACACTTTAGGACTTTTGATAGTGGATACTAAACCCAGAAGTTCCCAGTATGTGCAGTTGAGTCATCAGAGTGTTCTCTGACTTTTTGTGACATTTGGATGCATTGTTAGGAGCTCGGGCATGAGGAATTTCCTCAGGAGCTGTGCTACGCAGCGTGTCTGGCTCATTGATGTGCCAGCTAAAAAGTCCTGCGAGGCAGCAATAGGAGGATGAAAGCACTGGTTACGTTGTAACAGGTCACCAGCCCAGCCTACAGCCACCCAAACAGGCACAGTGGGGCGGTGCCAACCAGACACACCCTGCTGCCCTTGGCTGCTGACGTGGATCAGAGCAGAGCAACTGCCCAGAGCGGGCTGTGCCTCACCTTTCAGTCCCTGAGATGTTTCTTTGTAAGGGATGCACTGGCAGACTCCACAGTCCTGCTCTGGTAGCATCTTTGCACCAGCTAGGAAGCCTTGTCCTGGTTTGGGTGATGGGAGACAGCAGAATCCCAGAATTATTTGGGTTGGAAGGTACCAACCCCTTGCCATGGGCACCTTCCACTAGACCAGGTTGCTCCAAACCCCATCCAATCTGGCCTGGAACACTTCCAGGGTTGGGACAGCCACAGCTTCTCTGGGTAACCTGTACCAGGGCCTCCCCACCCTCACGGGGAAGGATCTTGCAATGAACTCAGTTTACCTTCGCTTCAACTAACCATAAAATGGCAAAACTTGTGGCTGAGGCTTCTGAGAGCTCCTGGCTGCATTGTTTGCTCTGTAACACTCATGCTTCCCAGGCACCTCTCATCAACGGGTTGTCCATGTTTTTCAAATGTAAATATGAGAGGAGCTTCAGGGGACATAGACTTACTTCTTTTTCTCTTGTTAGAGAGGTGATTCAGGATTGGTGGGTAGGGATCAGTTAGACAGACACCTGTGCGTGTTGTCCAGAGCTCAGTCACCAGGAATTCCTTTGGGATCTGTGCTGCTCAGTGTGTCTGGGTCGTGTGTCTGTCGCTCTATGATGTAAGTTACCCATCTGTTTGCACACCTGGACAGACAGAGTTGTGTGAAAAGAAACCTGGGAGAAGATTCCACAGTGTGTAGGAAACCCCAGTCTAGACAAGATGAAGGTGGTTCATTATTCAAGGCTGCTGCATTTACGCTGTGGAGTGAAGACATCAAGTGATTAGCCTTGGTTTTGTCTCCATAGCACTAATTTAACAGAACTTGTGAGATTTAATCTAGCTGGGTAAGCAGGTGAATTTTTGGAACCCCTCACAATTAATCAGCCGCTGTAATTGCAATGCACAGCCTAAAACGTTGTGTTACTCTCAGCTGACTGAGACATGAGGATGTGTCTGCTTCCAGCCCACTGGCAAGTTCATCCATTCCATCCTTCCATAACGCAGGGATTCAGCCAAAATAGCTGCAATACGTGATATTATGGCCTATCACCAGCTTCCAGAGCCAGTCCTAGGCTGGGAATGGTGTCCCACCCAGGCTTTGAGTCACCAAACTGCAGTGCTGAGGCTACAGCTGCAAGGTGTGGGGGCTGTTCCTTGCATCCCACAGAGGAATTTCACCTCTCCTCTCTGCAGGGCTGCTCGTGAAGGGCAGTGAGGCAGCCTGAGATGGCCCCACTGGAGCATCACACGTGCTGTCATTTTCCATGGCAGCTGGAGCAGGGATAGCCTCACATTCCCGTGGCATGTGCCATTCTCCATGTGCATCCCACTGACTGATGCTCAGCACCTTTAGTAAAGCAGCAGCCACTGTGGCGAACAGAACACGCTTGAAAATCAAAATGACTTGTAAGGTACTACGAAGTCTTTTCCAGTCAATCTTTAGTTCTAGGGTGGGGCTGGAGTGAATGAAAATGCTGCCAGCAGCAGTTGGATCCGGCGGGGTGGTGGCACTTTGTGTTCCAATTGTCTCCGAGGGCCGTGGCTTTCAGCGAGTCCCAGGTTAATGAAACTGCAGCGTCAGTGGCTCCAGCCTAACAAAAGGAGTGGAGCCCCAGTTGAACACACATTTCCCCTCTGCAGTAAGTAATGGGGGCAGGACAAAACTGCAGTCTTTGGAAAAGGCCCCAGCCCTGCTGTTACGTTTCTTTGGCACAGATCAGCAGGGATTAAGCTGTGACCCATGGAAGTTCTTACTAGAACTCCTCTGTGAATACAACTGCTGTCACTGCACATGGCAGGGGAAGTGGTTTGTGCAACCACAGAGTGTCTGTGAAACACTGTGGTCAGACCAGGGCTGAAAGTGAGGACTATCTGATATGAAGTAAGTAAACCCCAAACACAATGGCCAAAAGGTTTGAAATTTGCTCTAGGAAGTCATCCTGTGGAGTAAATGCTGGTGTCCTGATCACTGTCCTTACCAAGATTTTATTTAAATTTAACAGTAACTAAACAGAGATTTACTGGGAGCTCTACAGGTGGTCTAGAACTGCTTCATAGCACAGCTTAATGCAGTTATGCCTGTGGTCTTCTGTCTGCCTCTAATATCCCTCCAGCTCTCCTCAAAAAGAACATTTTTTAATGTGAAAGGTATTTGTCAGTACTTGAGAGGAGATGTGAGAGCAATGGGATCATTAAAAAATCCTGATCTGAATTTGAAGATGCCAAGAAGCAATTAAGGAGGTGTGTGGGGAAGGTGAGCATTGCATGCAGGTTTGGCACTGATCTCCTCAGTCTCTTTCCCTGCTCCTTCCTTCCCGGACCAGAATGCCTGGAAACAGCTCTGGACAGTGGAATGTTTCTGAAGGTGGGATGTACAACATAGACACTGGGCTCAGCTGCTCCAACATGATTCTTGTGACAGAACAATACAAAGAAAACATTAAAACATTTATTCACTGCAAATGTCAATTAAACATTAATAAAATGCCAAGGTAGAAGATGGGCAATCTGAGCAATGTTTATTCTGCTGCTGAGTATCCAAATCAATTTAAAAAGAGCCTTCTCCCACACTGTTTTGTTGGGAACTTGTGGGCTTGTTCATTTTTAAACCTAAGAATCAGAGTAATTCCAGCCATGTAAAATTACAGAAAAATGGCTGTGTTTAAATAATTAATAGTGAATGATTTTCTAATGCTTTTTGCATACTTGGGGTGCTTTGCTGAGCTGTAAACCATTTTCTTGGTGCAATTGCTACTCCTGTCACTGAAATGGGTCAATACACCATGGATTTACATGATTTTATAATAACCTTTCATATAAGCATTACAAAGGCAGCATATCCTGGCAGTGCCACCATGACCTGTGTCTCTAGGCAGAGGGATTTCAAGCTTTGGTTCTCCTCATCAGAAATGGAGGAAGGAATTTGCTAGAACAGAATGATGGGCTTTAGGCATTCAGGTGGGACTGGGGAGATTTGTTTGATCCCTGGCTTTGAGTTCCACAGCCACAGGGTGACAGTGAGCCAGACAATTTTTAGGAGCATCAGCACTTCCTCTGTAAGGACGTGGCTTTCTTCCTTTGTAGGAATCCTTAAAGTTTATCGTGAATTTAAGTCACCATGATAACTGTGGCAATATTATGGCCAACCATAATATTTAGTTAGCTGTCCTGGGGATCTGCTGGTATGGTAAAATGTCATGCAGAGCCCAAATCCAGTCTCAGGGAGAGTCTCTGAAGATGGGAACGCTAAGACACTGCCTCCCAATCTCCTAGGTGACAGGAGCTTGTGTCACTAATTGGTCCCTGAGCCTGCGGCACCGGGGATGACGCGATGGGGCTGGAGCACAGCAATTACAGCTGAAGGGATTTGGTAAAGAATTCGGTGAGAACGAATGTTGGGCGTGTACACAGGGGATTTAATCTGTGTTTGTTCACACGGACCTGTTGTCTAGCAAGTTACTCCGAAGAGGAGCCTCAGGCTGCAGGATAAATGTAAGAACCATACTGGGTAAATGATGTCTTTTCTGTGACCAAATCACAGGTGCAAAGCAAATCTTTTGGTGAAGCCAAAACTGCTTGGTTTGTATACAGTTCTTTCACACATGCCTGCAACTTTACATGGTGTAGAATTCATCCTTTTGAGGAGGTATTTGCCATCTATCCCACGAATTGCTTTGCTGCTGTCTTGGTGGCAAGTTAAAATTGTGAGTCAGCTAATTGAGCTTGAAAAACAGTTTAATCCTATTACAGCACATAAGACACTGCCTTTTTTGTTTTTCTTTCAATAATGCTGGTTCATGCACTACTCCCAGATATTAAGAAACCTTGTAAGAAGTCTGTCTCCTGAAATAAGGTGTGGACCCACAACAGATAAATGAGCATTACATTCTGCAGTCCTTGTTGCTGGGATTCCCAGTCCACTTCATCTGTGCCTTGGTTCATCACCATTTTTACAGACCATCATGCAGACAGTTTGCTAAAATATTTGGGTGTGATTTTTCCCTCATATGCTTAAACTGTAGCAAACACCTGAATTAGAAGCAGCAGGTACCAATAAACCAGTGCATTGTCTTCTCCATGTCAGACAATGTGTTCAGAAAGAGAGTAGCAGCCCTCATTTGGTTAATGAGGCAGAACTATTATTATTAGTAATATTATTATTGGTAGTATTATTACTATGTTAACATAATAATGGTGGTAGTACTAGTAATAATAACAATAATAAGCACCTGGCCTTTCAAGAAATGTCTGGGCATGGAGAATATTTGGAGTGAGAAGCCCTCAGCCCTTAGGGTTGTGGCACAGGGCTCTGCTGTGACTGAGCTCGCAGTCCTGCTTGTTGGCTCTGGAGGAACAACTCTGTGAGCTCATTATTCCATAGCAAAATTCTCCTTAGTACCTGTAACTGTTTTCTGCTTGCAGAGGTTGGCTGCTCTCCAGCACTGCTGCTCTCCTGTTCTGGGTGACCTTCACAGGAGCAGCAGTCCGAATTGGATTGTTCTGGGACAAAGGCTCATTCCCATGGCCTGGGACTCAGTGTCCATGAGACACTCAGCCACTCACTGACCTCACTTCCTCCACCTTCCCAAGGGCTTTATAAGCATAACCCAGCAGCAGGGACAATCTGTGGCAGGACAGCTAAATCTGCTCTTGTAACTGCCACCACATTCCGTAGTCCTGTGCTGAACCAGGGACATGCAGGTAATGGATATTTTATTCCAGTACTTTGTGCGTATGGAGCAATATATTTCCCTATGTATGTGTCAGAGCTTGAAAGGAGGATCCATTTTTAATGAGCTATACCATGCATAGCTAATGCAGAGGCTTAATTTTAGACACAGGTTTTGGGTTTATCCATTAGGGAACACTGTAGACCTCTGTGGGGAGTTAGGGTGACACAAGGAGGGTGCTCTTCAGTGGTGGCTTGGAACCACCAGGTGAGATGCACAGGTGAAGGTGGTCCTGCAGGTGCCTCGATCCCAGCCCATGGATATTGCAAGCACAGTTGCTACATACATAATGTAACAGCCTGTTCCAGCTGACCCATTCCAGAGCCTCTTAAAGGCTCAGTTCCCTGCAGGCAAGGTCTAAAAATAAGTCATCGGAGAGGGGTACTAGCTCAGCTAATTAGCCAAGGAGCAGAGTACTCACTGCTTCACTGATAACAGTGTCTGGCTGCCTTGTTCCAGTGCCTGACGCTGCCCACAAGGATCAACAAGATCCTGCTCAAAGGTGAACTCTGCAGTGCAGCTGCTGTGCTGCAATGAGAAGCTCTCCAGCTCGGGATCTAACCTCTTTGGCCAAATCCTCTATCCTTAATGTTCTGGTAGTACAAATCTTGCATGAAGCTGGCCTGGGGTCCCAAGGAGTGATTCCGTTTCACTGAAGATCCATGATCGAAGTTCTGGCCTGCCTGTGTGATAATTTAAGTCTGCCATGACCACATTACTGTCAGTGCACCCCACAATGTTCTGGACTACAAATAGAAGAGGTCAAGCTCTCAGTCAGACCAGACAGAGAGGCAGAAATGCAAGAAAAGGAATTTGTCACAGCTTCATTTTCTATTGTATACCACTTCGTTACCGGTTCTACTCACTGCAAAGTGACAGTACTCCTTCCATGCTCTGGGCTGCAAATTTGGGGTGTAGCTTAAACTTCTCTTTCTCCTAGTACTGTTTTGGTTTTAATCTTAATATTTTTCAGCAGTCAAGGAGAATTGTCAAGTACTACATTTATGCTGATTGGAAGTGGCAGAGCAGCACCACCAAAGCCTTTGTGCCCCAGGAAATCACTGAGGTCCTTTATGGCTGCTGAGCATATTCATCCAGAAGCACCTTTTTGCAATGTTCTCCCTCCCCTGCCAGTTGTTTATTCATGCATTGACAATGAGGAGCAATTGAAGGTGAGCCTACTCTTGTACTTGTAGTATTTTAAAATTAAAGAGCTGTGCTTCCAAGAATTGCACTCTCCTTCCCCAAACAGAAAAAGAAAAGCCAGACCTGAGCAAAGTACACCAGGAGATATGATAGCAGTCTTGTTCAGCTCCCATAATTAAATACAGAGATCCACAGGATCAAAGGGCACCTGGTAAATGAAAAGAAAAGCTTGTATGGAATGGATCCATCTCTGGAGCAGCTTCTTATGGATTAGAATGAAGTGAAGCCTCATCATTCAAAGCAAAGGTGAATATTGCTGGGATTCATCAGTTTGGGCAGAGTGCACGGTGCACTTCTGGTTTGAATTCAACATAAAAGCTGGACCAGACTGACACCAGTGAAATGGGGAGGTAGCTGTCCTGGACCTGAAAGGAAATGAGTGTCAGAGTCAGTGAGAGTCTTTTTGTTCACAGTAAGTGACACTGGGGCAGAGCGGTGTTCCCAGGCTGTGTGTCTGAGCCAGGCAGGAGAGCCTCTGGATGCTCCAGGCACAGTGCAGCAGGGAGGCAGGCCCGGGAGGGGAATGCTGAGGGGACAGGGACAGGCACAGGCAGTGGTGAATCCAGAACTCTGGGAAGCAGTGGAGCCAATCCAAGTGGGAGTGACCCGTGCAGGGGAGGACAGTGCATTCCTGGGAGCATTGGGGCAGAGACACCAAGAAAACCCAAACCTGGAAGAGGTGGGAGTGACCCACGTGGAATTCAGTGGGAGCTGAAGCTGCTTGAACTCATGCAGACTTGGTCTAATTTAGCATGAGACATTTTCCAGGGCACCAGTGAGAGCATCTCTCATTGCCCAAAGTGTTTTTCATTGCAAGGAGGCTCTTGTTCCCACTCTTGAGATTCCCACAATGCCTGCTGAGTTCGAGGTACTCCAGCATCTGTGAGGGTAAGACAGGGCTCTTGAGCATCAAGGACAGCAGAATCTGAGGCCAGTAAGCAGAGTTTAGAGGAACAACACATACTTGACTTTGTTATTGTAAATTATTCCACATCCTTCCTACCACACCAGTTGGAGTCATCCCCATACATCTGCAGGGTAAACACATGTCCATAAGAATCGAGTGCTTCTGCCCGGCTTTGTTAAGCCCTCGGCTGGTTCAGAAGTCACTGGGGGTAAGTAATAGCTCCTGGAGCCAGGCGAGATGATTGTGTCCTCATTTCCATTTCAATGTCTGCACTGCTCTTCCAGTTCACAGCTCTTTCATGGCGGTGTTGTTGATATCTGGGGAGCAGGGAACAAAGCAGGGATCTGAAGGCGTGTGTCTGTGCACTGAGCTCTTTCTGCAGCAATTAAAAAATCACATCACTTTGAATTACGTGGGACCCTTGAAAACCTTCTCTTCAGAGCTGTGAAACTTCAGAGGAGCTCAGTGCTGCCAGCCTTGCTGCCTTGCCCTGCTCTCCAATTTCCATGTACACTTTATTGCTTGGACTAAAATGTGTGTCCAGTGTCTCGGTGGTCCAGGCTCTGGTGCCCCCCCAAAGGAGCATTTGACCATTGAAATGAATAGTCTGGCGTGTTTGTGCTGAATCTCAGTCTTAATAATATCAGGATATAGATGTAGATATATACAATATCAGTTAGTAATGAGCAGAGATTCCCATGCAAGGAGTGGGAATGCTAAGACTGGCAAAACTGAGGTGATGGATTGATCACTAGGGCTTGCTGCTAACTTAAAGCAAATTATTTTCAACACTTGGCTAGGCCTTTGCAAGGCTTAAATGAGCTGTCTGTCCATCCTAACATCCATAACCCTCAAAGCCCATGGACTAGTGCTGCTGGTTCCAATGAGCTGAGGGCTCATTTCGTTTCTGGAAATGCTGCAGAGCCTCTACTGCCATGGGACTCCCTCTGGAATGCAGAGCAGAAACCCTGCAGATGCTTAACACACAGATTTCTCTGTGATGACAGGACATCTTATGGCAATTAGTTTGAAGGAACTAAGAGGGACTTGGGAGGCTCCAAACAGTCAGGAAAAGGACAGAGAAAATAGGGTGTGGAGACCTCTTAACCATTTCCTCAGTGTTTGGTGCATGACTGTGACTTTGATTTATTGTGCCTGAACTGAAGTGGAAGGTGGAGGATCTCAGAGCTTTGCTTGCCAGGTCAGAGTCACAGGTACATCCAGATCCACAGAGGACATGCACATTGTGTGAGCCCACACATAGTTCTAACCTTAATTTGGGATCACAAGGCCTGTTTTCAATTGCTAGGCCATTCTTCTCCCAACTTTGCTGTTCCTTAGCATAGCCAGAGTATTTTTTTGCTCATCGGGCTGCATGGGAATTAAATATCATTTACGCTTCTGTCTTTCTTTTATGACTGTAAGAATAACTCAGCCTGCTCCATTAGACAATTCTTGGGTATTAATTGCAGATTTATTAGTTTGCTCAGGAGTGTTCCATGTTTACAGGTGAGTTGTGACCTCAGGAGAAGAAAAATAAATGTTCTCATCCTAGGAAATGTCAGTGATGGACTTTCAGGCTTGGCAGTCCATTTACATTGGTTCTCTCCAGAAGAGGAAAGGCTGGACATTTGGTTTTGGCTAAGGAAAATCTTTTCAGGCATGACTGGAGATGGGCAGGAGAGCAGGTTGGTGTGAGAGCCACGGTCTGGCTCAGCAGTGTAAAAATACCCAAAAGAGCTTGACATGGCTGAGTGTTTCCTAAACAGAGCTGCAAGAGAGGGGAGCATCTGGTGGAATTAATTGCCTGTAATTTTCTGGAGGTGACAGCTCAGTGGGAATGGCTGCAGCAGGGCAGAGATCAGAAGGATGGGAACAGGTTTTGTTTTTTCAGAAAAATTTTATCTGATAGAGTATCTCAGAAGGAAAAGCCACATGCAGAGACTGTCTTAAAACACTGCCACCTCACAAAAGCTTCAGCTACTGAAAAAACCTATTATACAAACTTCAGGTGCCTGTGCCAATAAATGACACAGACACAGTGTCTGAGAATTCCAATTCCCCTTTTCCAGTAGCTTGTGAATGTCAGATTTGAACTTTTCAAACTGAAGTATCCTGCCCTCAGTGTTAGGTTCAGGTTGAACTTGCTTTTGCTGTGAGTTTTTAACTTTCAACAAAAGCACTTCAAGTCTTCCTCACAACCGAGTGTGTCCCATATTATATGATTTGGTTTTTTATACATCGGTTAAACTTTATTGACTTGCTCTTTAGTAAGGTGGTTACCACAGGTGTGCGATTTGCCACATGTGTGAAAGTAGCCCAAATTTAGACCTTATAAAACCTCAGTAACACCACCTTCTCCCAAGGAGAGGCTTGTTGGAGTTTTTCAGGGAAGTTCGTGTGGTGAAACAGGCCTTGGGTGAGCCTCTGAGTGAAACCAAGTTGAGAACTGAGCAGGAAATTGCCTGATCCAGGGGTGACAGGTGGCTTGGAAGCCAAACTGAGGCCACAGGGGCATTTCCAAGGGGCTGCTGCTCCACAGGCTGCTGAAAGATGTTCCTGAAGGCAGCCAGCAAAGCAAGACAGCCTGACTCTGGCAGAGGAGGGAGGAGATAGCACTTTCAGGGATGTACCAGTGCAAGGGTGAGGTGTGGTGGAGTGAAATTTTGTATATCAGCATGAATGAAACAGGTTTCATGGAGCCTGAGTCTGACTAGATAAACAGAGGTAAAGATTGAAAGCCAAATAATGAGGATTGACAGAGAGGGCTAGATAGCAGCGAGGTGTTAGTCATAAGCACCAGGAAAAACAAAACCAGTCCCAAAACCAGCACAGAGATGAGAAATCAGAGTTAAAAGCAGAAAGCCAGGCATCAAGTAACATGAAGAAAAATGAGGAGAAAACAGTGTGTCTAGTCGTTGCTATTAGGGATCATTTTTCCTGGAGACAGAAAGAAGGCTGAGGCCCAGTGGGAAAAATAGTGTGTAATAGTTCATAACACAGGGAGGGCTGAATTAAAATTGCACAAGCAGCTCTTCATCTGCGGAGGTGGAAGAGAACTGGAAATCTTCATTAGTCGGAGGAGTGGTTTGGTATTTTTATTTGTTCTGAGGGGCTTTTGGTTTTCAACAAGGAAGGTAAATAATGCAAATCACTGCAAAAATGGAACAGGCTGCAAAATGAATAAGTAATGAATTCTCTTCCCCTTGGAATCTCCAGATCTCTGAGGAAGACAAACCTAACCAAGATGTAATCCAGTTTGCTCAGGATTTATTGCTGGGGAAGGAAATGATGATGGGGGACATTGTGTCCTATTGAAGAGAGCCATTCAGGCAATTATTCCTAATTGGGAAGTCCCTGTTGCTTCAGTCCTAGCATTTCTACATCTGCTCTACTTGACCACCACTTGAATGCTGTTCCTTAGAGAGTCAGCTTTCCATGAGCACATGGAACTGCAGGAAGGAGCAGAAAGGCTTTCCCTGGCTTGGTTGCAGCTGATTGAGTTTCATTGGCTCCTCTCTGCTGCACAAGCCTGGCCTGGCAGTGTGAGCATCACTGGAAAAGCCGGAGGAAGGATCATTTTTGGAGGTCTCAAATCTCTCCTGGGGTTCTGAGGTCGTTAGGGACCAGATGATTCTAGAAGGTGCTTTTGACTCTCTGCCTGCTTCCTCCCATTTCCAGCCTTCTCTGTGGGAATTGGCTGCTGAGAGGAAGCTGTTCCTGATCTCCAGGCCTCTAGTTGTCCCTGGGGATAAGGAATTTGTCCTGCAGCCTGGACATACGCAGCAAAGATGTGACACAGGAAGGGAGGCAGGGGGAAGAGAAGGAAATCTAATTTTTCCTCCAAACATGAGAATTATATCGATATCTTGAAATATGCTGGAATCAATGAAATAATTTGGGAAACCAGTGGAAAAAGCTGCTGTGGAGGCAGTGCTGTCCTGTGGGCTCTGCCCAGTGGCGCAGATTGAACAAGGATCTTTTCTGGGGCTTCAGCATGAATTCCAGAGCCTGCTGACCTTTTGGGAAAGGGTGGGAAGTCCCAGGCTGTGTCCTGGGTGGAGACCAGTTGGCTCTGAGGAGTGGGAGGAGGCCAGTGGGCCGGGACCAGCTCCGTGGCCTCTGCTATCTCCTGGCACGGAGGGCTCCGCTCCTCCCAGCCCTGCAGCCGATGCGCTGCTCCCTCCCTGCTCCTGGACTGTTTGCCTGCAAAATCCACTCAAATCTCGCTTGGATTTTGCAAGATCCCTACTGAAGTTGTAGGAAAAGATGTGCTGATTTCTGGCAAAGCCGGGTGGATATTCTGCAGGGCCCTGCATGCTCACAGCTGAGACCCTCAGCTGGTGCAAAACCACTCTGAAGTAATGCCAGTGAAAATCTGGGGCATGTCAATCCAGTATGAAAATCCCACTGTCCTGCTTTAGGATGTGCCAGCATTTGGGCTGGATTTTAGGGCAAACTTTTAGAATTGAAAAAGCTGAAGAGGTGCATAGAGAAGGGAGGGAGAACTGTGAAGGCTGTGACTGAAGGCCTGTCAAAAGAAGGATCTCAAACACAGATCTGGCTGTGCCCTAGGAATAGCAGTCCTCTGGGATCCCTTCCACTCCCATTTTCCTCTGGTCCAAGGCACTGGAAAGGTTTTTGTCAGTGACAGTTTTCTGAAGAGATACTGTGTGAAATGCAGCTGAGATAAGGCAGGCTGTCACCTGGGAGTATCTCTCTCCCTTTCAGCTCTCCTGGCTTCCAGATAATTCCATTATGTGCACACATGAGAAAGATTCTGTCCTGAGATGAGGTTACCAAGTCCAGCCAGGGCTCTGAATGAATATTTGCAGCTCTTGGAGAGTTCTCCCATGACAGTGGATTCAAAGCCAACCCAGCACACAAATCTTTTGCAGAACACATAAAAACTGTCTTAAAATCACTTCTTCACGTGCTGTGTCCAGCACCACAACAGTCTTATTCCTTTTAAATTTGGGCAAGGTGTTAATATTCTTGGCTGGCTGGAAACCTAACAAAATACCTTTGACTTCTCCCTTGGCTGTGCTTCTTGCTGGATCTGCCAAGCATTCTTTAGATGTCAAGGTCTGAGATTTATATGCTGGAAAGCACATGGTATTTTGAGGGCACGGAATTAACCAATTTTGCACAGAATGTACTGGTTATGTAATATCATATTCTAGAATGAAATCAATGCCTTATGGAAAATTCTAAGTAAGGAAGCAAAGTGAAGCTCTGTGTTTACACAGATACAACCCCAGGCCTGGCTTTGTAGGATTCTCCACCCTCCTGTGTTGCTGTGCTTCAACCACGACCTGAAGGGTTCATCCCAGAGGTGAAGAGCTCCATTTCCATGGCCCCTCTCCTAACAAGAGTTTCCTCTTTGGCATGTTGTTTTGTTGTTTTTCCACTTCGTGTGAAGATCTGAATTCCAAAAACCTAAGTAGCCAGATAACACCAGGCATTTTGCAACGTAGACTAGTGGATTTCTCCTTTGCTTCCCAAAGTGCTGTTGATTTGTGGAATTAGGGGAGAAGGTGAACGTCCTCCTCTTGTCTTGCACCATCCTCTCATTGCACTGCCACCCCACCCCAAACCAGATCCTCCTGTAGAGGAGGTAGATTGAAATCTCACAAGATTGAAGAAAAAAGGAAAACGGGTAAATTTTTATATTTGCCTTTCAGAGGCCTTGGATGCATCTTTTTAGCCATTTTTCAATTGCTAAAAAAGAAAACAACCTTTTTCTTTTTGTCATTATGTGAACAACTAAAGTGTATTGCTCATACCTTTATTTTAGTTTAATTAATGGAGACATAACAAGATATTTCCAAACAACAGCCCTGGAATGGAAACTGAGATTATCCTTTGCATTTCTGGGCTGTAGCAAAGATCTGATTGGGAGCTTTGATGAACTTTAGTGCAAAAATACATTGAGTGGATATGACTTTACTGTGAAAAGCAGATATGGGTTATTGCTAGGTACCTTCCATAATGGAAAGTGTCCCTTTTTAGGTGGATGTGGATCCACCCTGAACATGTCTTTGTTTATTTGTGAAATTGTTTCCTGCTTTTCCTTATCACAAACTTCCAGCTGTGAGTTAAAGAGGCAGCGCTGACATTTCGATCTCTGCACTAAGGGATGCAAAGAGGCCTTTCCGTCCATGGAAGGACTTGGACAACTATCCAGGGGTACATGGAGGCAGAGAAGGCTTCTCCAGCTTCTTTCCTTCAGCTGTTAGTTTGACTGCACTGAAACAGAGGGAATAAGAGCAACAACAAACCTGGACTATTTCACAGTCAATTTTAGCCTGGATTCACATGGACTTAGACACCCATGCCTTTCTCTCTTCCAATATCTTTTGGAGCTGCTGACCGAAGTCAATATTTGAATTTTTTACAATAATTAAGTTTTTACATGTTTCCTAAAAAGAAACTTGTTCTATACTTCTGTCTGATTCTTTCCCTATACTAAACATCTTTTTCTTCAAAAGTAGCCCTCAATAGCAGGTGCAACATTCCCAGTAACAATAGAAATGATGCCATCCTTTTCTCCTGGAAAACAATGGGAAGTGGGACCGGGAGTTGCCCCACATTCTCCCCTTGTCATAATGTCAAAGTCAGTTATGAAGATTTCTGAACGTCTAAAATTTTAAATTACTCTTCTAAAATCCATAAGGGAAACCCTGATAAAACACATTTCCGTGATCTTTATGTTGGTAGTGAGTTGGGCCTCCTGTGATAAAATATTTTAGTCTATCCTAGGACTGAAATTATTTGTAGAAGAGCCTTCTGAGTAAAAAGACAAAGCAAATTCCACACTTTTCAGTGTGCTGCTTCTTGGAATATGAAAAAAACCTCAGGTGTCATTCTCTGCTCCCCTGACCTGACATCCATCAGTCACAATAAATAGTAGAAATGTTGTGAAATAAATAAATAAATGATGACAAATCCCAGTCTTGGGTGTTCTCCCTGCTCAAGGCGATGCCGGATGTCCTCAGCGCATTCCTGCCGTACGCAGCTTTCCCCTCAACCAGCACAGGAGGTGCCAGCCTGGCTTTGAGTGGGTCCCTAGAAATCACACTGAAATGCTTCCCCCAAAGACCTGGCGACGTTTGGAGTGTGGAGTGGGATGGGCAGGGCCAGCAGTGCCTTGTGGTGACCTGTGGAGCAATGTGGTGATGGCAGCTCCGAGAGTTCGGGCTCATGGACTGACCCTTCCCTTGCACAGCTGCAGCCTTGGCACCCTCCAGGCTGCTGTCCCTGGGCACTCCCTGCTCCATGGGAATGCTCTGCAAAGAGCAGTTTGCCCATATGGATTCATCTGGACAGAGGAATTTAGGAAAAATTGCCATTCTTTTAAGCATGGATCTGAATCTGGATCTCATTTCAATCTTGGCCTCTTCAGGAACAACTGTTCTGAGAAGGGAAAGCTCCAGGTTGGTTTCCTGTGTCCAGCAACTCAAGGTTCTAAGTCAGGGAATATCAGCCACTGTGAAAGTGACAAAATATGGGAGAAAAATGGGTGAGATAAGACCAGAACTCCAAGGGCGAGCAGGGATATCCAGCGTTAGCCCTATGACCACTGGGGATTTTTTAATTATTATTTTTTCCTGTGAATCTCTCATTCTAAAATGAAACAAAACCACCTGAAGGTCACAAAAAAATTCTGCATTTTCACGCTGTATTGCTTTGTTGTTACATTTAACCCTTACTTCCCTTCCCTATTTTGCATTATAGAACTTTTATTCCAAATGATAAGTGTACACTGCATTCTTCCACCTTAATTGGAAAGATGTCGATGACTTTCCCTGTTTTCACCATGGACCTGATCCAAAGCTCAAGGAAGGAAACTTTCTGCAGGCGTTGGCCTGTGTGTCACAGACACTTGAATGACTTTCTGTGCACGGTGGGAAAACAGAATTTTCCATTCTATTATTTTCCTTTTTAAAAGGACATGCAGTATGTACTGGGTTATTTCTTAAATTATTTATACAACTGTATCCTGACAAGGTACAACTTCCTTCTGGGTAAACACAGCTCCAGTTTGTTTCTGTAGTGTGGAGCTGTGTTCATAAGGTTGGGGAAGGACCACAACTAGGGTGTGCTGTCCCAAAAATCCTCCCCTTTATTTTCTTTACAAACTTTGGGGACATTCTTCTTGCGTGGGTTTCGCAAGTTCTGGTTCCTTGTACCACAAAACCTGTTTTATGTAACCCACATTTGGTTTTATTCAACATTGTACATATGGATTTTGAATAATTATAGACATAAAAAAGTGAGTTCCAGGCACTTGAGAGGAAAAGTGCATCACAAAGCTTTACAATTTCATGGGTATTTCGTCTTGAAATTTCAGCATGAGACTCTCTTGTCATGTATTGAAGGCCATTTTTCCATTCTAGGCGTCCATTGGCTAGAGAAGATCAAAGCACTGAGTTGGAAAGTGCTTTGTGGTACCTTGAATGGGAATGCAGGAAAAAAAAAGAAAATTCTCGTCTGTCAGGTGCTTTAAAAAGTTCATCTCTTGGCTGAGAAAATCACTGTGCTGTCCCTGGGTTTGTGCCATTTTCAATGGGTAACATAGAGGCTCTTAAAGCACTTGGGGAGGGACTGGGAAAACCAGCAAAGGCAAATTTTACAGGGCCTCTCCCCCCATCAGCTTCCTACTTTTCAAACTTTTCTACTAGCCATTTTGGAGGGTTTTTTTCCTCCAAATAGCAGTCTTTTATACAAAATGGGATTGCCTGCAAATGCAGAAACCTCTTGATATTTTATTTTTCATGAAATCCAAACCCCAGTTTTGGTGCCAAAGGATCCCATGTGGGTTTGGAACTGCTACTTCCCAGAATCAGAGCATGATACTTACCTGGTGTTTTCCAGGTAGGAATAAATGTGCTGGGTTCATCCCTATGGCTCATAGGGAAATATAATTTTATTTGGCTCTGTAAAACTTGCATTTTTCCTCATGAAAATACCCTGGATAAAAAGTCATAACCTCTGAAGAGGTGACCGGTCAGTTAACTGGAAATAAAGCTGCCTTCCAGGAGACAGGGTTCCTGGAGAGGAAGGATGCAAGAAGCATCACCTGCTGTGTGAGTTTTGCTCTGTTTTTTCTCATTTTGTTTTTGTTCCTAGAGGGAGAATGTGTTAAACAATAGCCTTCTAACTTGTTCTAGACTTTGGCAGTTTTGGGAATAACATACACGCTGAAAGACAGGAATTTAGACATTGTGACCTCTGGCTAACTATAATAAAGATAAAAGTTGAGAGTTTTCCAAGGAAACTAGCCCACAATTAAGATTTAATTCTGCAATTCACCATTCCCCCCTCAGCCATCCACTGAATCTGCTTTGTGATGAAATTTCCAACAGATGGCTGGGATCCCCGAGGCGTGGAGAAACTGTTATTATCAGAATATTAGCAGGCTTTTAAACCTTCCTCCCACCTTAGCTGCTGTGCTAATGAGGCTCCCATCTCCCCTCCAGGGTTTGCCGCAGGGTTTTCTCCTGCAAAAGGAACTTTCCAAAGAAGTAGTGAAAATGTTGAAGGAAATGTTGTAGGTAAGGCCTTGGAAGATTTTCTTTCATATCCTTTCTGCAAAGGGCTAAATAATGCTCTTGATTTTTTCCCCTAGTGGAATAAAGATGTTTGGATCTTGAATTGAAGTGTGTAGGAGTAAACTCCGCAAAGCTTTTAAATAGTACCACAGCAAGAAGGGGAAAGAGGCATTCTGCAGAAACCTGCTGCTCTAGAACAAGGAGCAGGACTGTATGAAATACCAGATCCTCTGCCTTGGATTTTAGGCAAGACACTATTTATAGGGTGATCACTGAAGCTGACTCCAGACTTCACTTATAAATAGCTGAGCCTACGTTTCCCTTCTCTGCCAGAATTTTCCCAACTGCAGTTTCATGCTTCTCTTGCATGAGCTGAATGTTGCTGGTGGTTTGTGGACACGTGGCTGGACAGTGGTGGAGGCTGCTAAATTGGATTCACCAATAGATTCCCCTTTCTCGTTAGCAAATCCTGCATGGATCCAATCCTGCTTGGGGAGTGATGTGGGAATTTGGGTTCTGTTGCCTGCACACTCTGATGATGCTTGAAGATGAAACTTGGGGCTTCAAAGTCACTCCAGAACTTCTGACTGCAGTTTGAAAGTCAGATTTTGTGAAAAGGTGTCTTACTGTGCGCAATTCTGAGGAAATCCTGTAGGCTATGCCTTAAACCCTTAAAATCCACTGTGCTTGGCTACTTTTGACTTTTTAAAATTTGGCCAGATCCTTTTAAAGGCAGAATCATGACCCCGGGGGCTTTTTGCCCACCAGAGCATGGGAGAGTCAAACTCCTCATTCCTGGGATTCATGTGGAGAATTCCTCAATAAGGCAGTGACTGTTACAGGCCAGGACATTTTTAGAATAAGCAGTCCTGCATGGAGGCAGGTGAGAGATCTCTGCTAAATGAGGAAAGGGGACTCTTCTTAAAGCTTCCCACAGAATTAAAAGTTACCAGCTTGTGTTTGCAAACCTGCACCTGAGCAACAGCCTCGGTGTGGATCCTGTCCAGGATCTGACACGGAAGTTGTGAACATGGGAGGGTGCATCTCAAGCCTGGAGCTTTGAATGATAGAACAGCCTTGTTCTTCGGGTAAATAACTGCTGTTAATGTGCCTCTCTGAGGATCATTTCGTCCTTTTGTGTGGCAGCATTAAGGCAGGGAAAGCAGATAACTGCACCTGGATGAGGCTCCACTGATGTCAGACACGTTCCTGCACATGGTCCAGCTGCATGGAACTGAACAAGGAATCACAGCCTCAGCAGCCCAGCCTCAGCCTCAGCCTCAGCCTCAAAGCCCAGCATTACCAGAGCAGGGTAATCATCACATTTAAAGGAAGCATTTAAAAATTTGTTTATGTTGGTGGGTTTTGGAGTATGTGCTGATGTCTTAACCTGACCTGAAAACTTCAGTTTCTGTAGGAAAAGTACGCTTGTTGTCAGAAAAATGAATAAAACCTGGGAGAGGGCTAAGAATTTAATTTTTTTTTCCCTGTAGTAGTTAATGGACCAGCTGCACCTGACAACTTTGTTTTGTCAAATTGCACGGGCTGATGTGTATTTTTCATAGAATCATGGAATGATTTGCGTTGGAAGGGGCCTTAAAACCCATCCAGTTCCACCCCCTGCCATGGACAGGGACACCTTCCACTATCCCAGGTTGCTCCAAGCTCCATCCAGTCTGGCCTTGGACACTTCCAGGGATGAGGCAGCCACAGCTTCTCAGCCTGTGCCAGGGCCCCACCACCATCACAGAATTTCTCCCTAATATCTAATCTAAAACTGTTATCGTTCAGCTTAAAGCCATTAAATTTCTAATTAGGTACATTTCTGATGCATCTAGAGGAAATGGAGGAGTAAAACTATGGTGAAACACAAGGAAAGAGAATAACATTTGGCAGCAAAGGGTAAGCTTTTTGCAGAGAATTGTGCATTTTTTTCCTGGAACAGATAAATGCTGAGGGTTTTGGTCAACTTTCCTTCACATTTCTCTTTGGGTGAGGAAACCTTGCTTTATCAGCACCTTTGAGGCATTGAGTCTCAAACTGCTACACCATGAAAGGAGCTTTGAAGGGCCAAGAAACTTTCTTTGCAGTTGCAGACATCCTCTGTGATTGGATTTCTTCCGTGTGGAGCCCGCAGGACACGAGAGCAGGTCCCGAGACATTTATTTAATTTTTTAATGTACTGCCTTGAACATAATGGAAACGTCTGCAGGGGATGTTGTGGTACGGTGGTCCTGAGCCCCTGCCAGCTGTCACTAATGCTTCCTGTCCTTCCACAGGGATTCCTGCCAGGACTCCTCCCGGCCACTGGAGATTGCCGTGATGCTGGCAGGGAGAGCAGGAAAGCCATCTTGTCTTCACACTGTCAGCATTTCCACTGCTGACTCCGGTGGCGTGGGAAGGAGACAGCAGCTGGCTGAGGCCAAGGCCAAACTTTTGTAAGTGCCCTGTGCTTGAGTCATTTTCCAGGGCTGGGGATGTTGGGGACATGGAGAAATAGGCCTGGAGCTCACGGGAGTGGATGGTGGAGAGAGAATGGCTGAGAATAGATGCTGTAGGAATGGGGTAGGCACAGAGTAGTGAAGGAGTTTGAGAAGCATTTAGAGAAATAGAACTTCTTCAGCTAAAGAGTATTGCCAGAGCTCTGATGTGCAACCTGAGAGTAGAGTTACAATTTGTCTGCACGTCCCTGCTGCTTATTTCTCCCAGTAGAGCCCCTTCCCGTGTCACACACATCTTTCCCAGTGGCTACTGTGTGGGAGTACTTGGATGAGTGTTGATTTCCTGATGCAGAATTTTGGGCTGGTCAGCCTCCTGAGCTGGTTGTAGAGAGAAGGCAAACTAAGGACTGATGATCAGACACATTTATGTTTTCAATGACTGTTGGGGAACAGAAATATCCCAGTAAATCCATCCCAGGAAATGCATTGCTACAAAGTGTGTTCCTGAAGGTAAGGGTGTAACCCCGAGCTGGGTGTAACCAAGGTGCTGAGGAGAAAGAGGGTTCTGTGAGGAAATGTTTGTGAAGAGGAGCCATTCTGCTTCCAGACACGCTGTGCACACGGTGAGGGAGCTGAGTTTTTCCTCTGGGCAGATTCTTGCCCATCTTTGATTTTCCCCTCAAGAGCTTGGCCAAGTCTGCCACGAGACAAAGCCCCAGTCTGGATTTGTGCCTTGGAGCCCCGCTGTGTGTCTGCAACCTGGAGTTACAGGTGGAGGAAAGGTGTGTCTGGTGGGGGGAATGGATCTCAGTCATGCTGGGAACCTGTGGAACTGGAACTGTCTGATAACAGGAGGTTTTTCCAGTCTAATGGATCATTGAGGGAGATTTTTACTGCAGTGTGATTTTCTTGGTGCACATTTTTATTGTGTTCTTGGAAATTGCCACAATCCTTCTGTAGATTTTTTTGAGTTTTAGTATTGTCTTAACACTTGTGGCTCTTAATGTCTCATCTAGATGTGCTGCTTTTGTATCTGCTTGGAAATACCCTTATACAAATTCAAATGTGGGCCTTGGGGACATGGTTTAGTGGTGGCCTTGGCAGTGCTGGATTAATGGTTGGGCTCAAAGATCTTAAAGAACTTTTCCAACCTAAATCATTCTATGATTCCAATTTTGATTTATTTTATTTTGTACAATGCATTAGGTTATTTAAACTAGGATTTATTTTAAAATTATCTTTCAGAGAGCTTGGAATGTGATTACCTGTACCTACCTGTGCGGTGTTTTCCCTTTGGTGAATGTGTCAGTATGCACATGGATCTATTTCTGTGTGATGAGCATCAAACAATAATATTGAGTGTGATGGATTGGTAGATTTTCAAAAGGGAAAAAGAAACAAGATTAAATATTGCTTAACTAAAGAAATCTATGTTTGCCTGGGCAAAATGTGTGAGGGAAAAAGCTTTGGGCTTCAGAGTCAAACTAACTACAAAGTAACGGGGCTGAAGGGGAGGGACTTTGCCCAACATTGTTGCTGCCTCTTTCCACTTCATTTAACAACAGTTTCTGTCATGGCCATTCATTCCAGTCCTTTCAGTTTGATTAAATGAGCGGGAATGTGGACGTCAGTGGGCACAACCTGTTTGTCTGACTGGGTTTACTGCTAGTTTACCTTGTGAGCATCCCCGGCTGAACTGTCACCAGGTTGCAGGTTTTGGCTTTCTAACTCTGCAAGTGAAAGGTTCATGCTGAAAATACAAACAAAGAAGTGCAGTAGTTTTTGAAATTATACGAGCATCCTCTCTGTCAAACCTTGAGATGCTGCTGTGAACTATCAGCAACAAAACTTTTGTACCTGCCCTGTTCTTTACCAAATGCCGGCTCTTTAAAAAGAAGAAAATGGCTGTCAGTAACTGGGATAACTGGTTGGAGCCCACAGTGCCCCCTGCTATTCTGGTTCTTGCTTCTCCAGGCATTCATTCCTACCCAGTTATTTCCATGGGAATCCATGGCCCACCCATCTTTGAGCTATAGGGGTTAAGGAATCCTAAAATACACTGCATGCTCTTGCTCACTCCCAGACATTGCTGTCTTTTGTCCCTGCCAACTTGCTTGATGGATATTAATAACTGAGTGAAGGGTGATTTTTTAAATATATATTTCTTAGCATCCTAGCATTTGAATATATATTTTTAAAAATTTATATCTGTATACACACATTTTTAGTGCATCCCAAGGTCTGTATATGAACCAGCACAAGTGACAAACGTGAAAGTGTGTTCGTAACTCTTATCAAGAATTCTCTGGGCTTCACAGTGACAGAACATTTTAAAGAGGCTTTCTGGATGCCAGTGGAGCTTTCCCCAAGTTTAAGAGACTTAGACCATTTGGGCTCTCACTGGAAATTGGGAGGAGGATGCACTGCAAGAGCAGTAAGGAGGTGGCTCTGGCAGGGCAGTCTTGGAAACCAAAGGAGAACAAAATATCCAAAAGAGACAGGCTGATAATTTTGACAGGCTGGAAACGAAGCAATATTCCAGAGATTACACCAGGAAGTGGATACTGAAAATTTTGGCAAAGCAGCTGAGTGTGAAGGGTCAGGAGCCAGATAAGAGGGAGTTTACGATAGGCAGAGGAGAGGAACTCCAGACAGCAGTTAAATAGGAGTGAGTGTGGGGATGAAGAGCAGGAGAAAAGGGAGTGATAACTAAGGAGCCAAATGAATCCAAGACTGGTTTGTTGATTTTTAAATAAAAGACATGGATAACACTGGTCCATAGCTGTATTGCAACCGAGAGGTGAGGAACAGGAGGGAAGGAGCATGGGCATGAGGAGGGTGAGGACAGCGAGGCAAGCAGGGAAGCCAGGGTCAGCAAATGTAACCTGAAGCAACAGTGTCTGCCTCTGACCTTGGCTGTGGAAGAGGGGAGAGGAGGAAAGGCACACTGGCTGTGGGGCAGCAGTTTTCTCTGGAAAGACAGACAAAATCCTGCCTAGCAAAGGATGTAAAGGGAAAGTGTGGCAAAAGGGCAGCTGAACCTGGGTTCCAGGGTTTGGGTTACACTGGTGAAGGGAGGCTGTTTACGTGGGAAGGCGGCAGGACTGGAGCAGGAGAGGATGACTGCAGTGGAGGAAGTCAGACCCGGGATGGGGTTTCCACTAGAAATGACAGAGCAGCGGGAGGGAGAGCTGCACTAGAGGAAATGGATGCTGGGGGCGAGCCAACATTGTCTTTGCGATAGGAGAGGGTGTCAGAGGAGGAGGAGCGAGGAGGCTGGAGAGACCCAATAACCAAATAAATGTAAGAGAAGGGAAGGGGAGCCGGGAGCGGCTGGATAACACCCGCGGGAGGCTGAGAGCGAGGGCCGGCGGAGGGGGAAGACCTGGCGTGAGCACAGGGCAGGCCCGAGCAGCAGGAGCAGCAGGAGCAGGTGAGGATGCGCTGCGGGCTGCGGGCCGTGCCGAGCCCCCCGCGCCGCAGGGCCGCCGCAGGGCAGGGGCGCGGGGCGGGGGCTCCTCCCGCGC